>JAPZIH010001156.1:0-56670 GCA_027410445.1 Discoglossus pictus
CTCCCTCTCTCTCTCTCTCCCCCTATCTCTCTCTCTCCCCCTCTCTCTCTCTATCCCACTCTCTCTCTCTCCTCCCCTCTCTCTCTCTCTCCCCCTCTCTCTCTCTCTCCCCTCTCTCTCTCTCTCCCCTCTCTCTCCTCTCTCCCCCTCTCCTCTCTCTCTCCCCTCTCTCTCTCTCTCCCCTCTCTCTCTCTCTCCCCTCTCTCACTCTCTCCCTCTCTCTCTCTCTACCCCTCTCTCTCTCTCCTCTCCCCCTCTCTCTCATCTCTCCCCTCTCTCTCTCTCTCTCCCCCTCTCTCTCTCTCTCTCCCCTCTCTCTCTCTCTCTCCCTCTCTCTCTCTCTCTCCCCTCTCTCTCTCTCTCTCCCCTCTCTCTCCTCTCTCCACCTCTCTCTCTCTCTCTCCCCCTCTCTCTCTCTCTCTCCCCTCTCTCTCTCTCTCTCCCCCTCTCTCTCATTCTCACTCCCTTCTCTCTCTCTCCTCTCCCCATTGTATGGAAACATTTTTGCATGGAAAAATACCAAAATAAATATCAGCAAACTCACCCTGATGTTTGCTAAATCTTTTGAGTTTGCAAGCAGCAGCATTTGTGAGTTGACGCCCCTGAACATCCCTGCTACAATTAGCATAAAATGCATAATTTGTTTTAGCCAATCACAGGCAGGTATACATTTTAATACAATGTAAGAATCACTGTTGGCAGTTTGGACAGGAAGTAATCATGTGATGTGTAGTCCACCCTGTAGGAGGAGTTAGACACTGATCTGTAGATCTCTGCATTGAGATGCTGCTGGCTTGAAGGTTGGTAAAGGGTTACAATCTGTACCCAAATGCAGTGTTTCTATTGGTAGACAGGTCTGGGGTGTGGAGAATCTTTAATTAACATAATCTATATGTGTATAGAACGACTCTGTGTAATGTGTGTCTGATATAAGCAGCAGGTGGCAGAGACATGGAAACGTAGATATACCTTGTAGTATTATGGACTCCGTCTGCAGCCTAATGAGTGGTAATAATAAAGAAATCTAAAAAGGCACCTTCCAGAGTATGGGAGGCAACCTCCATTGTAAGTTTAGCATTAAAGGGACATGGCGGGTCCCTGGATGTTATTGGGTATATAATATCCCCGGGTATCTGTTTGCTGACATGTACTTTATTTTAATAAGAAGAGCTTATAAGCTCTGTAATTACTGCCTAAAATCAAACAAATAGTCCCTGTATGGCCCTGTCCTCTGCAGCGTATGCAGATATAGACTCAGCAGAATGTTGCAGAGAGATGGTCACTGGTTGGTTAGTATGAGCCAGTATTAGAGCGTCTGTGTGTACATACGCTGCAGAGGGCAGACCCATACAGGGACTGTTTGTTTGATTATAAGCATGTTTTAATAAAATAAAGTATGTCAGTAAATAGATACAGAGATATTATATAGCCTGACACATCCCTTTAAGTCAGCCATTTCCATATTTTGTTCTATTTTGGATGCAGCGGTTTATCAAGGGCACCATTTTTCTGTCAAGGTTTGTTTTGTGAAGAAAGTGAAAACTAGGTCAGATTCATGTGTTTTTCTAGGCGAGTGTTGAATACGGTTTGTATGGTTTGTACTTCTTACCAGAAGACCAATAATATCAACTATATAGAAACAAACTGGGAAGACCACATTCTTTCCAAGAACAGTATCACATAAAAAGGATATTATACCCTTGTCCTATGGTTGGAGCAGATGGATCTAGAGTGGGATTACTATATTTCATCCCATCTTCTAGAGTTTCCCCTGAGCTTTTTCTGACTTGAGAGCATATTTCTATAATTCTCCTAAGTGCTAAGGAAGAACTCTTTGTTGAATACAATGGAGAGTATGCAGAGTTATGGGGAAGATCAGCGTGCAATCTTGTCCTATAGCTGAATTAACTATCACAGAATGGCTAACAGGGCCACTGAGCTCACTATAGGGTGTACTTCATGGTGTGAAGTTTAATCTGTTTATATACAGTGTATTGTGCCCACTGGCTGCTGCATGAGTCTATGTGCATTGTGTGAGCCTCTATGGGGGAGGTTGTGATTCATAGCACAGCTTCTCCGTGGATGCACTGACCAGTTAACCTATAGCTTTCCTGTTTTTAAGGGGGGCACACCCCTGCAACCTGATTGGCTGCAGTAATGAAGCAGACATGGTGTAGTCTGTGGGCAGTCTTTCACACATATAAACACAGATTTTATTTGATTTCATTTCTTAGTAAACAATGCATGGATGCTTTTAGGAGATCTTCACAGTGATGTGATCCAAATTATGCTCAATTAAATGACCCTTTTAAGCGACTTCATTAGCAGTCAAACTTCCAGCCTTAACTAAGGTTGGTGGCTTCAATAATTCAGGTAGACGCTGGCACATTGTCATATGGTTCTGTGTAATGTGCAAAACTATCATGAAATGATACCATCCAGTTGTTAAGGGGTCTATTCTGCAGATGCAGCTGTCTAGCACCATTTAGTGGAATTAATTAAGCCTGTTTTTATTTGCAGCTGAAAAGGTGAGCTCCTTGGGGAAAAACTGGCACAGATTCTGCTTGAAATGCGAGCTGTGCAACAAGATCCTGTCTGCAGGTAGCCACGCCGAGGTAAGACACTCTCCGAGAGGGAAAGTAAACCGGAGCCGGGCCGGAGGGTGACTGATGAGGGAAGCACAGAGCTATGAGATGTCTTATCGGATCAGTTTGCACAAAAAAGCTGAACATGGAAACTTTCTTTGCATCATCACATGTTCAGCTCACCTTGTTTATTCGTCTCATACTCTGGTTATTTTCCTTTTTACTATTTTGTTATGTTTATTTGTAACTCGCCAACATATTCCATAGCGTTATTCAGGGGTTAAATACAAGGCAAAATACAATATCGACACAATGCAAATGAATGGAGGGCCGTGCCTTTGAGTTTAGAAACTGATATAGAAAGTGCCTTTTTTTCACTAAAGCTCCTTGCAAGACTGAAAACTTGCAAACTTACCATATAAAGACAATGGAAGAGACAGAAACTGGGCAAGAATAACATATCAGGATTAGGATGGGTCAGAAAGGAAGTGAAAGGTTAGGAAGGTGTGCAAGTCAGAAGGGGTTTCATTAGTAGGAGAGAAGTGATATGGTAGAAAGTTATTGTGAGGTGATTGGCGCTAGGATGTTGTATGTTATCTTCACCTAGTGGTCAGATAACATCACCTGCAAATGTAAATAACAGGGAACAGTAATGTGACTGTTTTATAAAGCTACGACAATTAGGGATGGGTGGGTGTCTGTGTGAGGAGGGATGGGAGAGAAGTGGTTGTAGGAGTCAGAATGAGCCAGGGGATGTATGGTGGTCTCTGAGGTTTGGGAAAAAGAAAGTAACAAATTTTAGCTGGCTGGTTAAAAAGGAGTGGGGGGAGGTCAGGCAGTGGGTTGGCCTTACTGAGGGGGGGGGGGGGGAGTTTTTTACATAGCAGAAGTATTATATTCAAACACCTGGAATATGCACAGGGGGGAGGGAGGGACTAGATATAAGTAATGGGGTAGAAAGTGTAGAGGGTATAAGGGATGAATTAACAACTCATAGGGTAGGATATCGGGGGGAGGGGTAGTATAGTCAATAGGGAAATGGTACTAAGTAACTCAAGTACAGAGGCAGGCACTTCAGAACGGCAGACTCGTAACATAAGATGTATGCTCGCTAATGCCAGAAGCTTGCCAGGAAAAATGGGTGAGTTAGAATTATTTGCAATTAATGAAAAATAGAATTTAATAGGCATTACTGAGACATGGTGGGATGAATCTCCTGACTGGACTGTTAATTTGGATGGTTATAAACTATTTAGGAAAGATAGAGGCAATGGTAAAAGAGGAGGAGGGATTTGTCTGTATATTAAGCCTGAATTTAAGCCCATAGTCAGAGAAGATATTTATGGTGGGCCTAGTGATAAAGCTGAATCCTTGTGGGTAGAGTTAAATAGCAGAGCAGCAAATTCCAAAAGAATATTAGTAGGAGTATGCTATAAACCCCCAAATATAATAGAAAGTGAGGAAATACAATTATTGTTACAGATTGGAAATGCAGCTAAGCACGGGCAAGTTCTAATAACGGGAGTCTTTAATTACCCTGAAATAAACTGGATAAATGAGACCAGCAGCTCATCTAAGGGGAGCAGGTTCTTGAGTACACTCAGGGATCATTGTCTGGCCCAGGTTATACAGGAGCCTACTAGAAATGACGCCATCTTGCATTTAGTCATTACAAATAATATTGATATAGTATCAAATGGTGAAATAGGGCAACCTTTGGGAAACAGTGATCACAACACAGTCTCGTTTCAGATTGAATTAAAAAAAAAAAAAACATTTTAAGGGGCCAACAAAAACTCTTAATTTTAAAAGGGCAGATTTTAATGGTCTAAGGGCAGCAATACAAAGTATAGACTGGGACAGAGAACTGATAGGTAAAAACACTGAACATAAATGGACAACATTTAAATCCTTACTAAATATAGTATAAGCCAACCCGAGTATAAGCTGAGGCACCTATTTTACCACAAAATACTGGGTAAAATGAGTGACTCGAGTATAAGCCGAGGGTGGGAAATGTGCTGCCCCCTGTGTCCCCCCTCTCTCTCCCGTGTCTCTTCCCCCCTCCTCATTCTCAACCTCCCTCCTCAACCCCACTCCTCATCCTCCTCAACCTCCCTCATCCTCCTCAACCTCCCTCATCCTCCTCAACCTCCCTCATCCTCCTCAACCTCCCTCATCCTCCTCAACCTCCCTCATCCTCCTCAACCTCCCTCATCCTCCTCAACCTCCCTCATCCTCCTCAACCTCCCTCATCCTCCTCAACCTCCCTCATCCTCCTCAACCTCCCTCATCCTCCTCAACCTCCCTCATCCTCCTCAACCTCCCTCCTCCTCCTCAACCTCCCTCCTCCTCCTCAACCTCCCTCCTCCTCCTCCTCCTCAACTTCCCTCCTCCTCCTCAACTTCCCTCCTCCTCCTCCTCCTCAACTTCCCTCCTCCTCCTCCTCCTCCTCAACTTCCCTCCTCCTCCTCCTCCTCCTCAACTTCCCTCCTCCTCCTCCTCCTCCTCAACTTCCCTCCTCCTCCTCCTCCTCAACTTCCCTCCTCCTCCTCCTCCTCAACTTCCCTCCTCCTCCTCCTCCTCCTCCTCAACTTCCCTCCTCCTCCTCCTCCTCCTCAACTTCCCTCCTCCTCCTCCTCCTCCTCAACTTCCCTCCTCCTCCTCAACCTCCCTCCTCCTCCTCCTCAACCTCCCTCCTCCTCCTCCTCAACCTCCCTCCTCCTCCTCCTCCTCCTCCTCCTCCTCCTCCTCCTCCTCCTCCTCAACCTCCCTCCTCCTCAACCTCCCTCCTCCTCAACCTCCCTCCTCCTCAACCTCCCTCCTCCTCAACCTCCCTCCTCCTCCTCCTCCTCCTCCTCCTCCTCAACCTCCCTCCTCCTCCTCCTCCTCAACCTCCCCCCTCCTCCTCCTCCTCCTCAACCTCCCTCCTCCTCCTCCTCCTCCTCCTCCTCCTCCCTCCTCCTCAACCTCCCTCCTCCTCAACCTCCCTCCTCCTCAACCTCCCTCCTCCTCAACCTCCCTCCTCCTCAACCTCCCTCCTCCTCAACCTCCCTCCTCCTCAACCTCCCTCCTCCTCCTCCTCCTCCTCAACCTCCCTCCTCCTCCTCCTCCTCCTCCTCAACCTCCCTCCTCCTCCTCCTCCTCCTCAACCTCCCTCCTCCTCCTCCTCCTCAACCTCCCTCCTCCTCCTCAACCTCCCTCCTCCTCCTCCTCCTCAACCTCCCTCCTCCTCCTCCTCCTCAACCTCCTCCTCCTCAACCTCCCTCCTCCTCCTCCTCAACCTCCCTCCTCCTCCTCCTCCTCAACCTCCCTCCTCCTCAACCTCCCTCCTCCTCCTCCTCCTCCTCAACCTCCCTCCCCCTCCTCCTCAACCTCCCTCCTCCTCCTCAACCTCCCTCCTCCTCCTCAACCTCCCTCCTCCTCCTCAACCTCCCTCCTCCTCCTCCTCAACCTCCCTCCTCCTCCTCCTCCTCCTCAACCTCCCTCCTCCTCCTCCTCCTCCTCAACCTCCCTCCTCCTCCTCAACCTCCCTCAACCTCCCTCCTCCTCCTCAACCTCCCTCCTCCTCCTCCTCCTCAACCTCCCTCCTCCTCCTCCTCCTCCTCAACCTCCCTCCTCCTCCTCCTCCTCCTCAACCTCCCTCCTCCTCCTCCTCCTCCTCCTCAACCTCCCTCCTCCTCCTCCTCCTCCTCCTCCTCCTCCTCCTCCTCCTCCTCAACCTCCCTCCTCCTCCTCCCTCGACCCCCCCCTCATCCCCCTCCTCAACCTCGACCCCCCCTCCTCATCCCCCTCCTCATCCCCCTCCTCATGCCCCTCCTCATGCCCCTCCTCATGCCCCTCCTCATGCCCCTCCTCATGCCCCTCCTCATGCCCCTCCTCATCCCCCTCCTCATGCCCCTCCTCATGCCCCTCCTCATGCCCCTCCTCATGCCCCTCCTCATCCCCCTCCTCATCCCCCTCCTCAACCTCGAACCTCCCCCTCCTCATCCCCCTCCTCATCCCCCTCCTCATCCCCCTCCTCATCCCCCTCCTCATCCCCCTCCTCATCCCCCTCCTCATCCCCCTCCTCATCCCCCTCCTCATCCCCCTCCTCATCCCCCTCCTCTTCCCCCTCCTCTTCCCCCTCCTCTTCCCCCTCCTCTTCCCCCTCCTCTTCCCCCTCCTCATCCCCCTCCTCATCCCCCTCCTCAACCTCGAACCCCCCCCCTCCTCATCCCCCTCCTCAACCTCGACCCCCCCCTCCTCATCCCCCTCCTCAACCTCGACCCCCCCCCTCCTCATCCCCCTCCTCATCCCCCTCCTCAACCTCGAACCCCCCCCTCCTCATCCCCCTCCTCAACCTCGACCCCCCCCTCCTCATCCCCCTCCTCAACCTCGACCCCCCCCTCCTCATCCCCCATCTCAACCTCGACCCCCCCCCCTCCTCATCCCCCATCTCAACCTCGACCCCCCCCCCCCTCCTCATCCCCCATCTCAACCTCGACCCCCCCCCTCCTCATCCCCCATCTCAACCTCGACCCCCCCCCCCTCCTCATCCCCCATCTCAACCTCAACCCCCCTCCTCATCCCCCTCCTCCTCATCAACCCCAACTACTTTTGCCAAATAATTGGTTAACGCAGGAAGTTGGTTGGAAAAAATAAATGTTAGTAAAGCCCCGGGTCCCCATGGAATACATCCACGGGTACTGAGGGAACTGGGTTCTGTAATAGCCAAACCATTATATTTAATTTTTCAAGATTCACTCAACACAGGGTCTCTACCAGATGACCGGAGAAAAGCAGAGGTGATACCTATATTTAAGAAGGGAGCAGGAGCAAATCTGGGGAATTATAGACCAGTGAGCCTCACTTCTGTAGTGGGGAAGCTTTTAGGAGGGTTAATAAGGGATAATATACAAGAATATGTATATTTGAACAGGATTATAAGTAGGAGTCAACATGGATTTATGAGGGATAGGTCATGTCAAAAAAATCTAATTAGTTTCTATGAGGAGGTTAGTAGGAACCTGGATCAAGGCAACTCAGTGGATGTAGTCTTTTTGGATTTTGCAAAGGCTTTTGATACAGTGCCACATGGGAGACTATTGTGCAAACTAAGAGATACAGGAATTGCAGTAAATATCTGCTCATGGATTGAGAGCTGACTAAAAGACAGGAAGCAAAGGGTTGTTGTAAATGGAACATACTCCGATAGGGCTAATGTGGTAAGTGGGGTTCCTCAGGGTTCAGTATTGGGTCCTCTCCTTTTTACATTTTTATTAATGTCTTAGAGGTAGGATTGGAAAGTAGTGTCTCCATTTTCGCTGATGACACAAAGTTGTGCAAGGTAATTAAATCAGATAGTGATGTGCTTTTCCTACAAGGGGATTTACATAAAATTGAGGAATGGGCATTTAAATGGCAGATGAGATTTAATACGAATAAATGTAAAGTTATGCATCTGGGAAGGAAAAATAGCCATGCAATTTATAATCTTAATGGAACAAATCTAGGGGTATCTGATATTGAAAGGGATTTGGGAGTGCTTGTGGACAACCGCCTAGGTAACAGTGCTCAAAGCCAAGCGGCAGCTGCAAAGGCAAATAAAATATTAGCATGTATTAAGAAGGGTATAGAAGCCAGGGAAGAAAATATAATTCTGCCACTATACAAATCTCTAGTATGCCCTCATTTGGAATATGGAGGACAATTTTGGGCACCACTTCATAAAAAGGACATTTTAGAGCTGGAAAAGGTACAGAGAAGGGCAACAAAACTAATAAGGGGAATGGAGGGGCTAAGTTATGAAGAAAGACTAACCAAATTACACTTATTTTCTCTAGCAAAAATGGGTCTAAGAGGAGATACGATTACCTTATATAAATACATCCAGGGTCAGTATAAAGATTTGTCGGGGGAGCTTTTTGTGCCAAGAGGTTTCCAACTGACAAGAGGACATCCCTAGAGGTTAGAAGTAAAAAGATTCCACCTTAAAGAAAGAAAAGGTTTCTTCAGAGTAAGGGTGGTTAATCTGTGGAATTCTCTTGCAGAGGAGGTGGTGACAGCGGATTCGATAGATAACTTTAAAAGGGGACTGGATTTATTTATAATTTAAAAAGGGAATTCAGGGTTATCATGGATAATTAGAGAGAGAGTATTGATCTAGTGAGAAATCCGATCGCCAGGATCTGGGGTCAGGAAGGAATTCATTTTTTTTCCCCTTTGAGACGACTGGCTACGTTTCACTTGTTTGTTTTTCTGTTTGCCTTCCTCTGGATTAATTAATAATAAATAAAAAAAATCATTCATAATAATTAATAACTAATCCGCATATTGCAGATCAGAGGAGATCTTAAAAGGTTGAACTTGATGGACTGAAAGTATTTTTTCAACCTTAATTACTATGTAGCATTGTACAGGAAATATAACAAAATATGCGTGGTTGATTGTACCTCTTCTTAAAGGGATGAGAGTCAGTAGGTGTCTGGTGGCCTCTCTTCTTAAAGGTTTAGTTGCAGGAGTCATGTCATGAAACTTTGAATTCCTTGACTCCTCAGCGACTGTTCCATATTTTTTATTAGAAATAACTTCGTTATTTTCTCTGCATCTTCGTGTCCTACACACTAATTCTTTCAGCCTAATCTGTGCATTCTAAATGTCTGAAAAATGTGAACACCATGATGGGTCTCGTAAGTTCCACCGCACCATGGCTTCCTCTATAAAACTACAGAGGATTTACCCTGGCTTTAAATGTGACTCTAATGCCCTGTATGGCAAGTTAGGCAACTTATCCACTGGAAAAATAAGGAAGAGTAAACCGGGACTTTGACAGAGCACTTTGGGTAATCTAAGAGGTCATTGGAGCCTTTCAGGTTTGTAGTCTCTTCTGTTTAAACCTTCCATATTGACTTTCCGTGTGTCCATTAATATTGGTGCTTTGAGCCAAAAGCCTGACCATTAGACCTCGGAGAATCAGGCAAAAGACCTACTTCAGACTGCATGGAAAATGAAGTTTTTTCCTGAACTACATACTTGTATAAGAATGTGTCTATGGAATGTTCCATCTTGTTTGACTCCAACAGTTAAAGCAACCATATTATTTGCCGCTACTTTCCATCATATGTGTTTTTAGTGTCAATAAAATAATACTGTTTTATTGTTTGGTTAGTGTTGAACATGTAGAGTAAACTTAGGGGATTGGTAAACATGATTCGAATGAAAGCGCCTAAAGGACCACCGTCATAAAAATATACAATTATCTTAGTTATGTTTATACTTTTATTTTACATTTAGAATATTCTTATATATGTGTATTATCAGCAGGAGGAGACGGATAATGGAGTAGCTGGAGTTGGCACGCTCCCGGCTATCCACCGCCCCAAGATGGGCGGTGCTCCAAACTGGATGGGCACATTGCCCGCCCAAAACAGCCTGAGGAGAACACTGAATATAATGTCTGTGTTGGTCTGTGTGCATCCATTTTGTATGTTCTAGTATGGAATTCCAACCTCCGCACTGTTGGCAGAGGTGCAGACCATTGGTTAAATAGCGTAAATATCCTAATATAAGAGAAGGTTATCTTACAAGATTTCACATGTTTCTCCTGTCTTGTTTAGTCTGCTTCCTCCCTTTTTTCCCAATTTATTAGTTTCCCCTAATCCATCACTTACCCTTTTCTTATTCCTGGCACCCCACTTTTTATAACCCCTCCTTTATATTAGATTACCCAGTGTGCCTCCTATGTATGATTCCTCTGCCCATTATGAGTATAAATGTATATAAGCACATGTGCCAGTCTGTGAGTAACGCATTGATTTGGGTTTGTACAAAAAGGAAATGTGGAAGCAAATGGACCTGGGGAGTGGTGCAAAACACACTCATGAGGGAGCCGAGTGAGACTAGAGAGTCGGAGATGGTGGCCGGTGGGCACTATATGTACAAGAATACTATAGGGTTTGCAACCAGTGGAAGAGTGAGGGTCATTGAGAGGATGTGGGATTTGTGGGAGCACGTCTGTTGTAAGATATGAACTGTATGGGGGGGTGGAGGGAAGGGTAGGGGCTGGGAATTTTAGTATTAAAGAGGTGTCCGAGAGTATCGGCAGTAACAAAGCGATCGCTGTGATTGAATGCCGCTGTTGCTGGCAGTTTCTCCAGTATAACTCTGTCTTACAGTAAGAGATGTGGTCAGCTTGCGTATTTACTTTACATTTTATGTGGCACGCGCAACACTGGCATCATATTTGTTTAATCTCTTTATCTTTTTTAGCGGGTGGGGAGGAAGAAGAACTTGGAATAAAGGAAGGATATTAAGGATGGGAGGGGTAAGGAGAAAACCAAATCTTAAAGAAAATAAAGGGTAAAGACTAAAGGCCCTATCACGCAACTCAAAAAATGGTCAGTAACTTCAGTTCTATTCAATTCACCCTTTTCACGTTTGTGAGAGTTGCTTTTTCACTGATTTTCACTTGTTTAGTAAAAGTAGTTTATCCGATTCCTGTGTCGTCCTTTTTTAGCTGCGGTGGGTTTGCACTTTGAGATCTCCAGAGATAGTAAGACATGTGGGTACCCCTTTCTGCGATCTTGTGCTGCCAATGATTTTGGCAGTTTGTGTCCACGTATCTCAGGTATTCCTGGCCTCACGTTCCTGTGATCAGCGGCTTGTCGCTATCAGGAACACTTTGGGCAGTGTCCGCTGCTGTCGCACAGATGTGTTTTTCTGCTTTATTTCCAGTGGGTAGTGTAAGTGTGTCAATCTGCCAGTGTGTTTGTGAGGAACCATATAAGGGCTTCTTAAGAACCATAGAAATACCCTCCCCCAAGAGACTGGTGTGGGAGTAACTAATCCGATGTATCATGGTCTCATTACAAATAGACAGGATCCGCCCAGGGTGTCTAATGTAGGGCAGCCTCTAAATGTACATTCTTATGGCAGCCTCAAAGGGTTGAGCATCAGCTGGTGAATAACATGCCGCCGGTTATTACTCCATTGTGATTTATATCGGAGGTTCATTGTCCATCACTTTGGACCGTCTGGTTACCTTTTTGAGTTCTTATAGAGACCACCTTGGAGATTTCGGGTATTTTGAGCAGGGTGGTGCTACATATGGTACACATCATTTTCATTTAGTTTTGCACTGATTTCCGCATTTTAACTGCATATAAGTTCATCAACAATAAAAGGTTCTCGTCATCCTTGTCCCTGAGGTGGCAATTCCTAGGTTGCTGAGAACCATTGTATGATGACAAGGTGTTTACTGCATTTTGTCACTGCCCCAATCCCTGCAAAAGATCAATGTTGTGTGAAATCAGGTATTGTCCGTTCTCACATTGAGCACCTCTAATTTTGTTGTTTTTGCGTATGCAAATGACCCTTAGGGTGATAGGGGGAACCAGACGTGGACTCTTGGCTCACTGTGCCTTAGGGAGTACAGCTACACCTCACTGATGAGGCCCACAGAGGCCGAAACGTGACTGGGGTTTGCTGTTTCTCCTGTTCTGCGCAGAATTGCCTGGTATTTTGGGGCTGGATCACTTTTGAGTGAGACCAGACTGATATAATACAAGATATTTCTCCCTGTGAAGGGCACAAGTGAGATAAGAGAGGTTGCTCTCAGCGTAGGTAACCAGACCTACAGGACAAACCTACTTCAGGTATAGTCCGTTCTCAGATTGAGCACCTCCGATGTTGTTGTGATTGAGATGGGTCCACAATTATCAATCTGCTTACTCCTTCCATTTGTTTGTGTTTCCCACATACATGTATTATGTGAGCCCACAAGCAGTAATTAGTATTACAACAACCAGCCTGCTAGTCACAAAACCTAGCTGTGATCATTCTTCTGGCCGTCTGTGTGTCATTTTGTGGGATTCTGTATATTTGTCATTCAGAGTACATTTCACATTTCTTGTGTGAGCTCCACCCAGAGGCGCATCCTAGCCAGTCAGCTGTGCAGAGTTGTGTCCTAGGCAATCGGCTGTCAGAGCAGCTTACCCTCAGCCAATGAGAGGGAAACAGATTTGTACCTGCTTCTGATTGGCCACAAGTAATTATGAATTTTATGCTAATTTAGCTTGGGTTTTTAGGAGTGTTTCTACTTGGAATCAACTGCCTGAAAACTAAAGACATTTTAAAATGTTTAGGGTAAGTTTATTAATGTTTGTTTGGGTATTTTGTTATGCAGAAAAATGTTTTCTTACCCTTCTGATTCTCCTCTATCAGATATTTCATAATTCAGTTTCTGTAATGTAGTAGTAGTAGTAGTAGTAGTAGTAGTAGTAGTATTATTTTTATTACTACTACTACTACTAATAGTATTAATATGAACCGCATATGAGTCATTATAGTAGTAGTAGTAGTGTTGTTGTTGTTGTTGTTGTTCGGGGATCCAAGTTACATACGTCCCGGAGAACGCCAATAAACCGGATTTGTATCTCATTCATAAGCCGGTGACCGCCTATATTTATTCTGCACCGCTGAGCAATGTCACCGCTATAACATACAGTTATTTTCCACTTACATTGGAGGCTCCTGGTCTTGGAGCGCTTGTACTGTACTAGCTCAGTATATACCACAATACAATAAAACATTGCTGTATTTATATATATATATATTGATTTGGTAACCTCTGCAGACGCACAAGTGAGAGACAACCGAATCCACCAACTATATGGCAAGAAAGAAAAACTAAAGGATTAAATACTATCCCTTCTTCAACAATTAAGGGGACACCACATACATGATGCTGAAATAATGGAAAAGGAAATACAGCATCTAAAGAGGAAACTGCAACCTGTAAAGAAGAAAAATAAAAAACTGAACTGCCTCTCTCAAAAGAACAACCAAGTACAGATACAGAAAGAGAGTGTGAATGACTCCAATTCAACAATTCTCTGGAAAACACTTCAGATAACACAGGAATCATAAACCTATCTAACCATCAGCTAACACAACCAGAGAGCTCTGTTCTCTCTAAAGCACTATCATTCTGTCCAAGCACAAACCTGGATAAAATTCAACTATACTCTGACCTGGAAGAATTCTTCGGGAGACTGAGACTTGCAGAATATTTCTACAACAAAGATGATACCACACCATCCTGGATAATAACAGCAGGAAAAAGAATACATAGTTCACTCCATCACCTGGACGCAACCCTAAACTGGACAGTCACATAGAAAGCTTTCGCCTGAGAACTACATCCTTAATAACATCCCAACAGAAAAGAGACATTCTCTCTCCATTAGAAAGAGCTGCCATAAAAAGCTTAAAATCAAACCCTAGCAGACAAAGGTGGCGCAGTTGTGATAAACACAGAGGACTACGTACAAGAAGGAAACAGAGAACTGACAGACCATGCCTACTACACAAAATTGAACCAGGACTCTAGCGAGGAATACACCATCCAACTAAGGAAACTCCTTCAAACGTTCCCTTAGAATGTGCAACAAGATTTGGAGCAGCTCATACTCACCCATACTACAACTGGGACTTTCTACCTGCTGCCCAAGATCCACAAACCAGGCAACCCAGGGAGACCTATGTTACAGGTATGGACACACTGACTGAACAGTTATCTGGCTTGGTTGAAAACATCCTTAAGCCACTAGTTAAAAACACTGACAGCTATTCACAGGACACCACTGACTTCCTTAGCAAACTCAGTCAGATTGAGGGCCTACCTGCCAACACACTACTTGTAATCATTGTTGTTGAATCTCTTTACAGCAACATCCCACATAAAGATGGCACAGAGGCATACATGAAGTTTCTTTCTACACACAATCAGAATCACAAATATAACCCTGATACCATTGTCGAACTACTAGAATACATCCTGACCCACAATTACTTCACCTTCAACCAACATGTTTACCTACGAATAATGGGGACCGCAATGGGCACGAAAATGGCACCACAATATGCTAACCTATTTATAGCCGACCTGGAAAAGAGATTCCTGTCCACATATGTCCACAAACCTTAAAGATACTACCGTTACATAGATGACCTGTTCATCATATGGACAGAAGGGGAAGGAAAACTCAAAGACCTCCATAATTCGTTCAATACCTTTCACCCATCCATTCAATTTAAAATGGATTACTCCACAGAATAGGTTAACTTGATGGATACCACCATTTCCATTACAAATGGCAAACTGATTAATCTGTCTATAGGAACCCTACAGACAGATGTAGTTACCTCCACAACTCTAGCTTCCACCCCTCCCACACTAAACCAGGGATAATTCGTAGTCAAGCCATCAGATACCACCGCATATGTTCAAACACAGAGGACCGTGATAAACACTTAAAAACACTGTTTGCCTCCTTCAGACAGAAGGGTTACAAACGCCGTATTATCACTCAGAAAGTAACCTCTGCCGTCAGAACACCCCGGGAAAACCGGTTGCAATACAAAACTAAAGAAACAACTTCACGTACACCTCTGGTAACCACATACCATCCGGTTCTAGAAGGAATACGCAAAATATTTATGGATTTTCAACCACGACTCAGAGGACACCAAATTGAAACATATCTTCCCCAACCCCCCCATTCTTGCATTTAGGCAGACACCAAATTTAAGACAAACATTGGTGAACAGACGGTTGCCAAATGATCAGCATAACAGAGAAAATGGCACCAAACCCTGCAATAAAAGTCGCTGCAAACTATGCCAACACATCTGCAAAGAGGACACAGCCATGCACAACAACATGACCTACAACATCAGAGGCTCATATTCATGTACGTCATCCAATGTAGTGTACATGATACAATGTACTGTATGTGAAAGGGGGTGCTACATTGGGTAAACCAGCCAGAAACTACACATGCGAATGAACGTCCAACTGGAGTACAATAACTATTTCACCCAGCAGAATCACTCCATCCAGAACCTCAAAATAAAAGTACTCCGAGGGAATTTCAGAACTATCCAACAGCGGAAAACTGTTGAATTAAAAATGATTACATTTTTTAATGCAAAGAAATTGGGCATTAAAATTGACTTAGGCTTTCTGGCCCACTATCTTAATGTCTTATAGCACATACATTCCACATACCTCCGCCTTCTATTACTGTTTTTGTAAGCTACATGCTATGCTGAAATGTATTGCTCTTTATTTTACTCTGCTGTGTTCTTATCTACAACCTGATCTATAGACTTACTGACCTATCAGGACATTATCACAATGCTGCTCTATTTCTCACTTTACTCTGGCCAATTAATTTTGTCATTCTTGTCTTTCCAATTTTTTTTTTTTCATCTCTTTCTGTTTACTGTTTTTAGTTCATACTTATCCGTATCACTTTTTGACTTGATAAAGAGAGGCATTATCTCTCGAAAGCTCATCACTTTATTATGGATACATTTGGCAGGCTCCTCTGGTCTGTTCGGACATTCTTGAAATTCTCCATAGTTAAAAAAAAAAAAATTCTCTGTTTATAATTAGATCCTGTAGGTTAAGGGAAATATTCCATGGTTGTCAGAGAAATGGATTTCGCCACAGACAAGGCAGCAAATCTAGAGGAGGGTCATGTGATAGGGGAGGAAATTCCTGTGGTCGGCCGTGATTCCGTCTAACAAGGTTGGGAAGAAAGCTGAAAATAACTTGTAGCTCCGGCCTCACACAGACAGAGCTTGGCTGAGCGAGCGAGTGAGATGATTGGACACACCTGGAGAGGACATGGAGTGTGTCCATGCAACGACAGGAATAGAATATGTTGTCTATGGAGATTGGGACAAATGTGGCTCCATTGTCCTCTCCAAGTGTGGGTGCGTGATTAGCCAGAAACACCTGAACTCATGAGTCGGCCTTCAGAACCAAGAAGCGTAAAACTGTTAATGAAGAAAATGGACAGAGATCTTGGTTTTTCCTATATTCTGTATTTTTGTTGTTCAGTTGTGTCTGACTCTCCGAGACCCTATGGACCATAGCACACCAGGCACATGTATTGTTATTTCTCTGGTTGTGTTATAAGGCTTTCTTGATAAAGATACTGGAGGCCACTTCCTTCTACAGTGGACTGCAATTTGTCTGACCTCTTTGCTATGACCTGCCCATCTTGTGTTACCCTACATAGTATAGCTCACAGCTTCATTGAAGTACACAACCCCCTTCAGCACAACACAGTAGAAATCTGTATTACTGAACCCCATATCCTGTACAACACAGCCGTCTTAGATTGAAAAGAAGTAAAATTGTAATTTGTTAAAAAAACATCCCACAGCATGATGCTGCCACCGCCATGTTTCTCTGTGGGGATGGTGCTCTTTGGGTGATGTGATGTGTTGGGTTTGCGCCAGACATAGCGTTTTCTTTGATGGCCAAAAAGTTCAACTTTAGTCTCATCAGACCAGAGCACCTTCCTCCATACATTTTGGGAGTCTCCCACATGCCTTTTCACAAACTCAAGATGTGCCATTTAGTTTTTTGCTGAAAGTAATGGCTTTCTTCTGGCCACTTTGCCATAAAGCCCAACTCTATGGAGCGTACGGCTTATTGTCGTCCTATGTACAGATACTCCAGTCTCTGCTGTGGATCTCTGCAGCTCCTCCAGGGTTACCTTAGGTCTCTGTGCTGCCTCTCTGATTAATGCCCTCCTTGCCCTGTCCGTGAGTTTTGGTGGGCGGCCGTCTCTTGGCAGGTTTGCTGTTGCGCCATGTTCTTTCCATTTGGTTATGATAGATTTGATGGTGCTCCTGGGGATCATCAAAGATTTGGATATTTTTTATAACCTAACCCTGACTTCTCAACAACATTGTCCCTTACTTGTTTGGAGAGTGCCTTGGTCTTCATGGCAGTGTTTGGTTAGTGGTGCCTCTTGCTTAGGTGTTGCTTCCTCTGGGGCCTTTCGAAAAAGGTGTGTATATGTAATGACTTTTCATGTGAAACTTAGATTGCACACAGGTGGACATCATTTCACTAATTATGTGACTTCTGAAGGTAATTGGTTGCACCAGAGCTTTTTATGGGCTTCATAACAAAGGGGGTGAATACATACGCACATGACCATTTTCTGTTTTCTATTTCTAAAAAATAGTTTTATGTATATATTTTTCTCATTTCACTTCACCAACTTAGACTATTGTGTTCTGATCCGCCACATAAAATTCAGATTAACAAAATCTTGAACTTAAGGCTGTAATGTAAAAAGTCAAGGGGGTGAATACATTTGCCAGGCACTGTACATATAAAATTATATTTTTTTGAAGAACTTTAAAATATATATATTTTTTTTAGATCTAACCGCTTTGGTTTTATTACTTTTTTTATGCAGTTATGCCGCAGAATCTATCATTTTAAAGGGACTCTCTGACCCCAAAATGAAGTTGTTGTTCTTTTATTCTAAAAACTGGCTATTTTGTGTTATCCATTTTTTTTTCTAAAGTGAATTGATCATGGGAAATTCCATGTTGTTGTTGCTCAATTATATGCAAATTGGCATCTCTGTGCTCCAGAATGTCCTATAAAGGTCTAGTGATTGGGGAGGCCATGTACTTCATCCTGGTTTTAATGAAACCACCCTTGAATAATTTTCGCTTTGTGTAAGGAGCAAATATAAGAACATCACGAAGGAGCAGAGTTTGCACCTTAGGGGACACCTGGCCCTGTAAAGTGACCTCATATTCCATGGCCGTTACACAACAATGCAGAGCAACCATCAGACCTAATGACTCCCAACGCATGGCTGCTCATACCATTACGGATCCCCACCATGTCGGTTGAAGGCCTCCTCTGGCTTCTCCTAATGTAAATGTGCCTGGATGTAGGAAACAGAGGGAAATATTACTGTTCAGGCCATGTCGCTTCTCTCCGGTGCTCAAGGGTCTAGGTTCAGGGCTCCTTGCACCAGGTGGTGCGTTTTTGTGGTGTGGCAGCCCTGATATAAACTCCGGTTTGTGAAGCTCACGATGTGCGGTTCTTGTGTCTGGTCACAGACGAGGATTCAGTTATGGGGCTGTATTACTATCCTGTAGATGTACGCCGCTGGCCTCAAGCCGCGACCCCTCGTCCTCTTTACAGTTTAGTTTGTCCAGTTTTCCTATACACTTTTTGACACTATTTCTATTTGACCCCTTTAAATAATTTTGCCGTTTTTTTTATGACGGATGCATCTGCAGTTTGCTATTTGGAGCTCTGTTGGTTGTGTGGTTACTTTTGAAAACTTGCATATCAAAGTGCTAATTGTCAGAGCGGACACATACTGCTAATTGGCAGTTAACCTAATATGACTTACCCTTTTGTAGCAACATTAATAATTGTGATTTTGTTTCATTAAAGTTGAACTCCTTTTTCATGTGGCGTTTCCTATTTTTTTCCATTATATTTTTTTGTTCATATATGCTGTGTATATACATAATACATATATTCATTTCCTAGCTCTGCTCCTAAAGGGCTCACATTACCATCGAGATATTTTATTGTGTAGAAGGGGTTACGTTTTCCCCTAGTTGGGGGTAACGCACCTTTTAGTTATCACACACATTGCCTTGGGGCAGCTGCCTGTTATTATGATGTTGCGGTGTTTTACATTACTGTAGACGGCTGTTTGTGGTAACGCTTTCACCCACACACTCATGTAGGGTCTTCATCTCATCTCAGATGTATTTAATGGGTGATACAGGATACTTTAAAGGTATATGAAAGTGAGGTGGGTTATGAATGCATCATAACCCACCTAGCAAAAAATGTTTGCATGAAAAATGCAAACCTTTTTTTGCAGAAGTGACACCCCCAGCAACTGAGATTTGCATATTGGATATCTCCTTTTTAATGAGATATCCAATATGCAGCACATGCTGATTGGCTAAAGGAAAGTATCTGACATCATGTGACTTCCCACAGTAGGGCAGACTACAGGTGCTGACTCAGCATGCCTGCACAATGCCCAGGCCAAAAAGAAACATTGTATAAGTTATGCTAATTATCCCTGGGAATTTCAGCGGGTGTCAACATGAAAACAGTTTGCAAAAGCAAGAAATTTAGCAAACTTCAGGCTAAGAGTTTAGCTGTTTACTTTGAAAAAAATTGTTTGCAGGAAAAAAATACAGACACTAAATTCTCCTCTATCAGATGCATTCATTACCCGGCTCACTTGCATATACCTTTTAATCCCAGTACTCTGGTCGCTGGGTCCTGTGGTTATATTATTAGGTATCATGTTAATAATCACTGAAAGAATGAAATAGTCCTATAGAAGGCACATGTTATAGCAATGTATGGATATAGAATGTGAGAAGCTTTCATTGTAAGTGCAATATAAATATCTACATGCTTTATTTGTTACATGCACATGTTAAGGAACATGGTCTGTGGGTATAAATATAGTAAGTGAGGTCCGGTCATAGTATAAGTATTATACAGCACTACTAGCGGCCTTGCTCGCAGGTACAATGGATATGCCCTTAGGTGTGCAGGCTTTTGTGATATAAAGACTGAAATCAAGATGGATCATGTCCAATAGTTTTCCATCGTGAACGTGACAACCTACACCCTGGTTGCATAATTGTGCACCATCTCCTTACACTAAGTGTTATCCCAATGTATCTTCAGGGGGTCTCCTGTGCACAGGACTCTGTCATTCCAATGGATTTCTATGGGACATATTGATGAACTTAAATCTGTACTTATTACACCATTGGATCATTTCACTTTATAATAAATCCTTATTGCCCGGTGTAGTTCCAGAAGCTCAGCGTATGCTCTTTTTCAGTCCTGTCTGCATATTCTTCACTAATGGCCTGAGCTCCCACCAGACTCCCACCAGTGTGTGGGACTCTGCGCCTTCTTTCCCACGCTCCTCTGGATTATTATGCACTTATTATTATTTCTCATGTGATTAGTGCAGCCTCACTTGCTGTTATTAATGGTTGCCCTATATTCATTGCATGTTCTGCACAGTACATATTTGGGTGTTAAAGTAATTTGGAAGTTTCCTGGATTCTGAAGCATCTAATGGGAGAATCCGTAGGGCATGACAATAATCCCAAAATAAATATAAATAAATTTACCTTAAAGTTTGCAAAATCTCTTCCGTTTTCAAGCAGTTGATTTTGAGAAGTAAAGGCCATAAAAATCCAGCTAAATTAGCATAAAATTCATAATTGGTTGTGGCCAATCAGAGGCAGATAAAACAATGTATCTGTGTCCCTGTCACTGAATGAGGCAAAGCTGCTGCGGATGCAGGCATGATACTGAGGGGTGACTGGCTAGGATACAATTCAGCACAGCTCATTGGCTAGGACACTTTGACTATGAAGGTTCCTCGGGGATAAAGCTCACAAAATGTACTTTGAATTACAAAGAATAAAGAATTCCTCAATTTATTTGATATGAGACGCCCAATCAGACAGCTGCACACCGGATATCCCATAAACTGCAATTTACCTTTTAATATTCTATCTACAACTAATGGCAGTAGTATGTTCTAGGCTCTTCTCTACCCTCTTTGTACCTGAGGACCAGTATATAAGGTCTCCAGGACCAGACTATTGAGAAACACTTCCTTATTTGCATCCTCTGCTTACTTTTAAAAAATTTAACTTTTTGGGGATTTTATTCTCAGATCTCTTTCTGTCCCTCAAACTTCACATACTTTTCACAATCAGCCCCAGCAGAGAACGGTGTAACTGGTCTCGATTCAGTATCCAGGCCTCGGTATGCAGTCACTGGGTGGCGTCGCTACGTCATGACGTCCGTGAGTGAGTCTTCTATCAGGAATCGAGGGTTAGCGTGGAGACTTATCATCGCGTCACTATTTCTCCACATTCTGATTTGATGAATCCGTTTTTTACACTTTAGTCTTAAAAAGCACACTAATGAATTTTTGCATTAAACACAAGTTTGTTTGCTTGTATTTTGTCTCATTATAATATTAGTTTTAAAAACGAATACACAAAATACTGTATAGATAATGTTTTTTTATTTCTGCTTTAGCCGTACACAAAATATTTCTCCTATTCTCACCGTTGCAAACCACGGATTTAGACAACGCTTCTCTCTTGTATTTATTTTATTAAATTCTTTGCTGTTTGAAGCTTTCTGTCCTATTACCCCTCTCCCTTCTACCCTCTAAGCCAGTAGTTGTCAATCGTTTAATACCTACAGCCCACCGGTGCCGCAGTAACTTGGCGAAAGAGCAAAGTCATTTTTAGATACAAATAATCACTTAATAATCGCTTTCTCCACTTAAATGGGCTCGGAGTCATCCATGTGTAGGATCTGTTTGTAATGGCCTCCTGCACACAGGTTAATAAGGTTTAGTGCAGGCCTGGATGCATGTAGATAATTACTGTATGGCATGGAGGTTCTGACTTTTATTGAATAAACAAGACACAGCGTGAGAGGGCACACACACCTTGCTGTCTGACCGGCATGGTGCTGCCACCAGATACTCCAGCACAAGCAACAAAAGATGGAGACCGTCCCTGGCTCCCTCTCACGAGTCCGAGCAGGGCAAAGTTCTGGACCCCTCATGGGTGCAGTGGGAGAGTCTTGTCCTATGGGGATATATTCTATAGGATTGCTCCACACACTACGAGGGGGGTCCAAGCTCGCTTCTTTTTATTTCATCTAACAGTGAGATGACCCGGGAGTCTCTCTATCCCTCCCCGACTAGCAGCGGGTGGCAGAAGTTTCCGGCTTCTTCTATTCAGTTGCTCTTATCTTTACTGACAGATAAACCGTTCACTCCACAATTCTGCAGCTTCTCCTCTTTATCCCCTCAGTCTCTCCTTTGTCCTCCTTCTCTTCCTTGTCTTTCTCTCTGTCTCAGCTCACTGCCCCATCTCCTTTATCTCTTCCACCACTTGGAAATCACAAACTTTCCACCAAAATGGCGCCCAGAGCTGCACCGGGCAGATCATGCATCCTGCATCTTCGAAAGCCCAATGAACCTTCACCAATCGGGAGTGAGCTTTGTTGGGCGGGAGAGCCACGCTTTACAAGTGACACAGCACACAGGCAGTGACGCCACCTAGTGATGACCACGCTGCCCACCATGAAAGCTTGAATTGCCCACTTGTGGGTGGTAAGGACCAGGTTGACCATCACTGCCCTAAGTCACTGTGTTTCAACATTTCTGTTCTGGGGACCAACTGATTACCTTCCAATTCTCATAGGGACCACCTTTGAGACCTAGATCCCAATGATACCGCATGATACCAACATATTACATGTTCATCTAGTTTTCCACTACTTTGTATCATGTACATTATAATCCACATATGTTCATTAAAATATATTTATAACTATAAATAATGCTAGTGGTATGTAAGTGTTAGGGTCTCCTTATTCCTGAGAACTGACAGATAGGGTTTTAGGCACCGGCCCTAGGCCAGGCTGTTGAGAACCACTACTCTAACCTATGCATACTCAGGTCAGGCAGCCTTCCCTTAAGGTTTTGTCTTCTAGTGTCTTTCAGATCTTGCACTTTTTTGTAGCCCTTCAAATTAGAGACCGTTCAAAGAAAGGCTGATGATATGGTGCATGGTCTAAAAGACAAGATTTATAAGGAACCTGAATATGTATAGATTAGAGGGGACTCCATGGCATTAATATGTATAGATTAGAGAGGACTCCATGGCATTAATATGTATAGATTAGAGGGGACTCCATGGCATTACTATGTATAGATTAGAGAGGACTCCATGGCATTAATATGTATAGATTAGAGGGGACTCCATGGCATTACTACGTATAGATTAGAGAGGACTCCATGGCATTAATATGTATAGATTAGAGGGGACTCCATGACATTAATATGTATAGATTAGAGGAGACTCCATGACAATAATATGTATAGATTAGAGAGGACTCCATGGCATTAATATGTATAGATTAGAGGGGACTCCATGGCATTACTATGTATAGATTAGAGGGGACTCCATGACATTAATATGCATAGATTAGAGGGGACTCCATGGCATTAATATGCATAGATTAGAGGGGACTCCATGGCATTACTATGTATAGATTAGAGGGGACTCCATGGCATTAATATGTATAGATTAGAGGGGACTCCATGACAGTAATATGTATAGATTAGAGGAGACTCCATGACAGTAATATGTATAGATTAGAGGGGACTCCATGACATTAATATGTATAGATTAGAGGGGACTCCATGGCATTAATATGTATAGATTAGAGGGACTCCATGGCATTAATATGTATAGATTAGAGGGGACTCCATGGCATTAATATGTATAGATTAGAGGGGACTCCATGGCATTAATATGTATAGATTAGAGGGGACTCCATGACAGTAATATGTATAGATTAGAGGGGACTCCATGACAGTAATATGTATAGATTAGAGGGGACTCCATGACAGTAATATGTATAGATTAGAGGGGACTCCATGACATTAATATGTATAGATTAGAGGGGACTCCATGACATTAATATGTATAGATTAGAGGGGACTCCATGGCATTAATATGTATAGATTAGAGGGGACTCCATGACATTAATATGTATAGATTAGAGGGGACTCCATGGCATTAATATGTATAGATTAGAGGGGACTCCATGACAGTAATATGTATAGATTAGAGGGGACTCCATGACAGTAATATGTATAGATTAGAGGGGGCTCCATGACATTAATATGTATAGATTAGAGGGGACTCCATGGCATTAATATGTATAGATTAGAGGGACTCCATGGCATTAATATGTATAGATTAGAGGGGACTCCATGGCATTAATATGTATAGATTAGAGGGGACTCCATGACAGTAATATGTATAGATTAGAGGGGACTCCATGACAGTAATATGTATAGATTAGAGGGGACTCCATGGCATTAATATGTATAGATTAGAGGGACTCCATGACATTAATATGTATAGATTAGAGGGGACTCCATGACAGTAATATGTATAGATTAGAGGGGACTCCATGACAGTAATATGTATAGATTAGAGGGGACTCCATGGCATTAATATGTATAGATTAGAGGGGACTCCATGACATTAATATGTATAGATTAGAGGGACTCCATGGCATTAATATGTATAGATTAGAGGGACTCCATGACATTAATATGTAAAGATTAGAGGGGATTCCAGGACATTAATATGTAAAGATTAGAGGGGATTCCAGGACATTAATATGTATAGATTAGAGGGGATTCCAGGACATTAATATGTATAGATTAGAGGGGACTCCATGGCATTAATATGTATAGATTAGAGGGACTCCATGGCATTAATATGTATAGATTAGAGGGACTCCATGACATTAATATGTATAGATTAGAGGGGACTCCATGACAGTAATATGTATAGATTAGAGGGGACTCCATGGCATTAATATGTATAGATTAGAGGGGACTCCATGGCATAATTATGTGTAGATTAGAGGGGACTCCATGGCATTAATATGTATAGATTAGAGGGGACTCCATGACAGTAATATGTGTAGATTAGAGGGGACTCCATGGCATTAATATGTATAGATTAGAGGGGACTCCATGGCATAATTATGTGTAGATTAGAGGGGACTCCATGGCATTAATATGTATAGATTAGAGGGGACTCCATGGCATTAATATGTATAGATTAGAGGGACTCCATGGCATTAATATGTATAGATTAGAGGGGACTCCATGACAGTAATATGTATAGATTAGAGGGGACTCCATGGCATTAATATGTATAGATTAGAGGGGACTCCATGACAGTAATATGTATAGATTAGAGGGGACTCCATGGCATTAATATGTATAGATTAGAGGGACTCCATGGCATTAATATGTATAGATTAGAGGGACTCCATGACATTAATATGTATAGATTAGAGGGGACTCCATGACAGTAATATGTATAGATTAGAGGGGACTCCATGACAGTAATATGTATAGATTAGAGGGGACTCCATGGCATTAATATGTATAGATTAGAGGGGACTCCATGACATTAATATGTATAGATTAGAGGGACTCCATGGCATTAATATGTATAGATTAGAGGGGACTCCATGGCATTAATATGTATAGATTAGAGGGGATTCCAGGACATTAATATGTATAGATTAGAGGGGATTCCAGGACATTAATATGTATAGATTAGAGGGACTCCATGGCATTAATATGTATAGATTAGAGGGGACTCCATGGCATTAATATGTATAGATTAGAGGGACTCCATGACATTAATATGTATAGATTAGAGGGGACTCCATGACAGTAATATGTATAGATTAGAGGGGACTCCATGGCATTAATAAGTATAGATTAGAGGGGACTCCATGGCATAATTATGTGTAGATTAGAGGGGACTCCATGGCATTAATATGTATAGATTAGAGGGGACTCCATGACAGTAATATGTGTAGATTAGAGGGGACTCCATGGCATTAATATGTATAGATTAGAGGGGACTCCATGGCATAATTATGTGTAGATTAGAGGGGACTCCATGGCATTAATATGTATAGATTAGAGGGGACTCCATGGCATTAATATGTATAGATTAGAGGGACTCCATGGCATTAATATGTATAGATTAGAGGGGACTCCATGACAGTAATATGTATAGATTAGAGGGGACTCCATGGCATTAATATGTATAGATTAGAGGGGACTCCATGACAGTAATATGTATAGATTAGAGGGAACTCCATGACATTAATATGTATAGATTAGAGGGGACTCCATGGCATTAATATGTATAGATTAGAGGGGACTCCATGACAGTAATATGTGTAGATTAGAGGGGACTCCATGGCATTAATATGTATAGATTAGAGGGGACTCCATGGCATTAATATGTATAGATTAGAGGGGACTCCATGGCATTAATATGTATAGATTAGAGGGGACTCCATGACAGTAATATGTGTAGATTAGAGGGGACTCCATGGCATTAATATGTATAGATTAGAGGGGACTCCATGGCATAATTATGTGTAGATTAGAGGGGACTCCATGGCATTAATATGTATAGATTAGAGGGGACTCCATGGCATTAATATGTATAGATTAGAGAGAAGGTAGTAGGTAAGTGGGATGTCCTTTGAGTGCCAGGGGTAGTGTCAGATATGCTTAAAGAATTTAAGTGTGTTTGGGATAAGCATAAGTCTCTGCCGACGCTTAATAAAACCATATGTTTAGATAGAATGGGCAGACATAATGGGCCTTTTTGATTCTTATCAACCCTCAAATCTGTCTCTAGTTTTAGAGTAGAAAACTACACTAATGGTTTGGGAAAGGAAGCTCTGTATAAATGTTATATATATTAATGAAATTTGTATGAATAATATGGTAATTGTAAATTGAAGATAGAATGATTCAGCCACAGGGGCCCAACATTGTAGTTCTGCTGATCTATTACTACGGGTAGGAGGAGAAGATTTGTTACTACTGTTACAATGGAAGTGCTTTTAATGCCATTTTATGGAAATAACTATTTTCTGGCATTGTGTTAACGTTGGACTCCTGCTCTCTTCTTTTTGTAGCATGATGGTCGACCATACTGTCACAAACCCTGTTATGCAGCTCTCTTTGGTCCAAAAGGTAGGCGCTCAAAATTATGTGTTCCATCATTGTGTTTTCCATCTGTTTATGTACTATCTCTCTGTGTACCCTGCATGTCTCTCTTTCTTCCCTCCCCTGTGTCTCTTCCCCCTCCCCTGTGCCTCTTCCCCCTCCCCTGTGTCTCTTCCCCCTCCCCTGTGTCTCTTCCCCCTCCCCTGTGTCTCTTCCCCCTCCCCTGTGTCTCTTCCCCCTCCCCTGTGTCTCCATCCCCCCCTCACCTGTGTCTCCTTCCCCCCCCTCACCTGTGTCTCCTTCCCCCCCCTCACCTGTGTCTCCTTCCCCCCCCTCACCTGTGTCTCCTTCCCCCCCCCTCACCTGTGTCTCCTTCCCCCCCCTCACCTGTGTCTCCTTCCCCCCCCCTCACCTGTGTCTCCTTTCCCCCCCCCTCACCTGTGTCTCCTTTCCCCCCCCTCACCTGTGTCTCCTTTCCCCCCCCTCACCTGTGTCTCCTTTCCCCCCCCTCACCTGTGTCTCCTTTCCCCCCCTCACCTGTGTGACGGGGCAATACAATTTGAAGCCATGGGAATGTTGTTTGACACCCAATGTAAACCTTTTTGTACTCTGAGGACCTTCGGCGCTCATTGCGAGTCTCACGCTGAGCGCCTTTGGCGGTCATTGCGTGGCTCTCAAGGGACGCTTTTGGTGCCCATGGCGAGCCTCTCGTCTTGTCTATTTTTGCTCCTTTGCGCACCTTAGTCACTATATATATATATATATATATATATATATATATATATATATATATATATATATATTTATTTACTTAATCAATAATTAATTAATTTGTTCTTAAATCAATTAATATACTTTACCTCTTTGTAATTAATATATCCAGCAATCAATAACCTGAAGAGCTTTTTTTGGTGGCCATTTTTATTCTCGCTTTTCGTGTGGTGAAAGTAGTCGAAATCACCTTAAATTTGCGCTCCGCCTCACTCCCAGACGTCCTGGCTGTTCCCCCGTGCTGTGGGTGATGTTTTTGTTGTATTTATTTGTATTTTCTTTGTTTTTTGTGTGTTTTTAACTCAAATGTGCGTTTACTAAGCGTTTATTTCGGCACTCGTTGCCGTTGTGCTGCGAGTTAAATTGCCTTAACAGCTCGTCTCGCTATGCGAGGCTCACAGGCGATGAGTGCAACGACTTCTCGTAGTTCGACAATTATTATATGTGATAAACCTGCCAACTCCCTCCTCATCACGTTCTGCCCACTCTGACACGTCCAAACTGCCTCCACACGCATGATATTCAGTGTTACCCACACAAAAGAGTGCAGGGATCTGTCCATTACCACCGCCTTTCCAAACTCTAACCCTTGTCTGCAAACTCCTACACCTTTTGCTCCTCCATATTGTGCCTCTGTAATCTCTCATCCAAATGCCTTTCAGGACACCCCCCCCGAGTGCAAGTCCTCCTCCTGCTCTCTCTCCCTCCTGGCGCCTCTTCACTTCACACATTTCACACTTCCCTGAAAACCCACACCCTCTCTCTAGGAATATAGGGTGAGAAAAACTAAGTTTAACCCATTGCTTCCATGACCCTGATCTTGCTTCTGCCCCCTTATATTATCTCAGCAACAAACTCCCATCTTACTTTATGCTCGGCCTCCTATCTATTTCTCTAAATCTCTGCAATGACTGCTGACGTCACACCACAAGGATCTGATCAGGGTCTGTTACTTCACTTGTACCGGTCCAGATCCAGGCAAACATCTTAACATGAATGATTTATTACGTTTCAGAAAATGTAGCTGAATTATGGTATAAAAGTAGTCGTCGTCGTCGTTGTTGTTGTTGTTTTTTAAATTGCCTATCTATTCCTTAGTACTATAAAGGAGCTAAGTACAGACACAAATACAATATTATACACACAGCAACAAGTGATGGGCCCTGTCTTTTGAGTTTAAAATCTTACACCATATAAGATCGAAAACTCACAAATTTACAATCTAAGGGATTAAAAGTGAGAAGAGGATTAAATAGGTTAAGTAGTGATTGGGTCTGTGGGTGTATCTGCTGTGAGAAATGGAGGTGATCATGCCAAACCTGCACTATAAATGAATACAAATCCTAGGTGGATGGGCTGAGCCCCTGAGTAAGTGACTGCTTAGTCCTGGTGGTAAATGGAACTGGGAGAAGGCTGAAGGAGACTTGGAAGGTGCCAAATGCTTTAAAGATCATATGTTAGAAATCATTATCTGGGAGCTTAGCGGAGGCCCCTGTAATTGGATCATTTAATTCAATGATTATTAGGATCAAGAAAACCATATGCTCCAATGTCTGCTCTTCTATCTCTTCTGACATTGATGGAACATTGGACAACATAATGAAAATGTAGGTGTTACAATCAGATGTTTAGATATTGTAGCCCGGAGCACTTTGTGGCTTAAGCATTGCCTGTGTATGGGATATCCGAGACTAGCACTTATATCATTCCCTTTGTGTACGAACATCATCAAAGAGAGTAAATAACAAATAGAAGACGTGCGGTTATAATGTTCAAACTGGAACCATCTAATGCGATGAACATCCCATAATGATGATTTGTGCAAGGCCGTCACAATTGTAACCCATTCTACCAATTAACCCCTTACACTGTGAAAAAAACACTTTTTTCCTTTTTAGGTGATTTTCCCCCCCTCCAATCTCAAAGGGTGACCACTTGGGAATTCTTAGCTACTTAACTGATCTGCAACGCTCACAAGCCAGGAGCGTGGCGTGGCGGCAGAGTTACTTTAATAATGTGCAGCCGGGCCTTCTCGTGAGGTGTAGCTTTATCTTCTCAGACACAAAAGGAAAAAAGTATATTTCTGGATTCCGCTATAAAACTTCTGATGTTCAGACCCCGGAGCTAGTTATAGTAAACACCGCAAGTGAGATCTCATTCTGAGCGCCAAGCAAACAAAAAATAACATTTTGGCTGCCTCTTAATGTTGAGAATAAGAGATCACCAATCCCACAAGTGTGACCTTGATCTGTTGACATTTAGTCCTTGAAGGTTTGTACAGTATATGTATTAAAGCCTTGTCATTATTGCGATTCATTCAATAGGACGCGGTCTTCCTAAGCTCCCCTCCTCGGACTTCACTACATCCCCTGCATGCTTTGTTTCTTGTTATGAGCCTTTTTAGGTGTTGCCTAAATACATATTTTAAATCATCGGATATTTATATTCATCATACACAGCCTCTGTTCTGTGACACTATGTTCCATCCATATAAGACCTTATATTAGTTTGGGAGCCCCTTATCTTTCAGTGTCAGTCTTGTGACTCACGGCTTGTGTGATTCTTGGAAAGAATGTAACGTATGCCAACATCCACCAGCTGACCTCTTATAGTCCTCTCTCAACCACTAAATGACGCTCCTGTGAGGTGACCGGGACGTCTTCCAGACACGGCAGAAACCATGAACAGATATGTTCTGGGAATCGATACACATCATTTTGACATATTTTATATCCTTAATTGAAGGGAAAAAGAGCAAGAAGCGCAGATCTTCCAATAGTGCGAATCAGTCGTTTACTGATATGATAAATAACAATAAAAAAGTAATAATAAAAAGCTCCTCGGATGAGGTATCAAACTCACATTTTTTTATTACATCACTCCGAACTCTGGGAGTATCCGGTGTCAAAACCAAGAAGGGGGGCTTGACTGAGCACCCCTTTATCTTTGTACCACCCTTACAGGGCCAGTCTGTTACAGTATTACAAGACTAGCCTGGGTGAGGACCTGGGACGTATAATATGGACTCTTGTGGCAAATAAAGACCTCTTCTCTATGTACTTCATTATTGATTTTATTATTATCGGACCATATAGAACATGGGATTGGTCTGATATATATATTATATGTGCTGTAATATACAGTGGTTTGGCTCTGCTATATTGCACATATCACCTCGGACATTTTGAAATGATTCACTAAGGATTACCAATATAAACATCTGGGTGTTTCCTAGTGATCCGAAGTACATAGAGAAGAGGTGCTATAGACTTGTACAAAGATTGGCTGGATTCATGTAGGCGCATATATAAAAGCCTTGTCATTTTTCTGATTCATCCTCCTGCCAAGATCTCAAACGCTGATAATTATTTAAGGACCCAGGATCTTAAAAAGTCATTTCTTCCCTAAAATGGTGAAATGTAAATTCAATTAACTGAACATAAATAACTGAGTGAAAATATCCTTTTCATATCCAACATCATTGTTTCTTTTGTTTTCTGTAGGTGTGAACATTGGTGGTGTTGGATCCTACTTTTATGACACTACACCCCCAGATCCCCAGACACAAATACCAGTGTCTTCCACCAGCAGGGAGTCCTACCACGCCAATATCAAGTCCACAAACCCAGTTACAAAAGGTGAGAATCGGACTGCTGAAGACCTCACCTCCGTGCAGGTGCTGCCATATTTTCTAGAGAGTTGTCCACATAAAGGGAGATTCATTGAACTGTACTAATAACAGCTGGTTTAGTTGCTGGATCCTTCTGCGGTACTTTGTGACATATAATTACAATGTAATAAATTGGTTAAACCATATATAATGATAGGAGTCCATAACACTGTGCCCTACAGGACAAGACTTCTTGCAAGAGTGAGTGGAGAGTGTCCCTGTCACTCCAAGGTCTTAACCTAGAGATCCTATACACAGTCTTCAGAAGTAAGACTTTGGGGGATTAAACCACATATAATGGTAGGAGTCATGGAAGCTGCACTCTACAAAGGAGAGTGTATCTGTCCTCTCAAGGTCTTAATCCAGAGATCCTATAAACAGTCTTCAGAAGTAGGAACGTCTCCTTACTATCAAGTGTAGATATGTGCATTAATGACAATATCGGATCTGAATAAATTCTGCCTGTCTTTCTTGCATCCGCAGCCCCCATGAGAACATTTGCTGGTGAGACGGCTCTGTGTCCTGGATGCGGGAAGGTGGTATTCTTTGGTAAGGGATTTGCCAATCTGGTTCTCCATGATGTGGCTGTTGAAAGATTCCTCATTACATTAATCTGGTTACGTTGGTTTAATGAAACAAATGAATAACAAACAGCCGGTATAAATATATCTTCATGGAACAAATAGTTTGCAAATGGTGCTGGCAAAGAAACCGTTGGAATACTCGGGCGTGTGTCCGTAATCCGGGGACCATGCGTGCCCAGTGTGTGTGCGTGCGTGTGCGTGCATGCGTGTGTGTGCGTGCGTGTGTGTGCGTGCGTGTGTGTACACACATCTGACAAAGATTTTTTATTTATTTTTTTGCTGCTCACTTCAGTGCTTTACAATAGATGGTTCCATAAAAAGTATTTGCCTCTTCCTTATTACTCTTGTTACTGCTTATTTGTAACACTAAATATTTTCAGATCTTTAGATAAAATCTAATATTAGGTAAAGGGAATTTGTAGGAACTAGTAAAACATTTTTATTCCACCTTTTTAGTTGCAATACATCCTATAAATCAAATCTGTGATATGGAGGAATTTTACCCCACACATTACTGCTTTCATTCAGAAAAAATGGTAGATTTTTGCGCACGAACTGCTTGTTTCAGATCGGCGAGAGCACATCTATTGGGTTTAGGTCTGGATTTTGACTCCCTTGTGTGTTTTGGATTATTGTCTTGACCCAACTACATTTCGGCTCATAGATGACTGGGCATCCTTGAGAATTTAAGGATACAGAACAGAATCCATGGTTCAGTTTAATTATAAGGATCATCCAGGTGCTTCTTGGTAAATGAGAGACAAGCACTTGTGTTCTTCTTGGTTAGCTGTGGTTTCCATCTTGTCACTGTCCAATGAATCCCATTTAGGCCAGTCCCTTCCTGATTGTGGAGTCATGGACGCTGAGGCAAGAGAAGCCTGCCTTTACTTGGATTTTTTTTTAAGCATCCTTTGGGTCTTCCTGGATGTTTTTGGAGACATTTTAGTTGATCAGCTTCACTACTGCTTGAAGTGTTCTCCATTTAGAGATGATGGCTCTCCATGTGCTTCAATGGAGTCCCAGAGATGTAGAAATGGCTTCGTAATTCCTCCTAGACCAGTGGTTCTCAACCCTCTCCTCAGGACCCCACAGACATGCCAGGATTTTGATTTAACAGTGTGGCCTGTTTAATACGAATTGCCTCACCTGTGCTCACACACTGTTAAATCAAAATCCTGGCATGTCTGTGGGGTCCTGAGGAGAGGGTTGAGAACCACTGTCCTAGACTGATCGATATCAACAACTTTTCCCCCGCAATTTCTCTGGATTATGGCATAATGTCCAATGTGACAGGGACGTTTCTTATTGAGAAGGACTGGCTGTAATCAGGTTTAATTGGGTGGAATTTTTAACACTGTACCAGAGGGATAATCTTTTCAATTAAATAAATGAAATCGGAAAAAAATATTAATTGAGATTCCCTTTATCTGATATTAGATTTTGTCCAACGATCTGACGACATTCAGGGTGACAAATATTAGTTTTTCATTACACTATATCAGATTGGTCAAGTGGTAAAGGATAATGTTGTGCCTTCTTGTAATGAGTTATTTGGTGATGCCATAGGGACGTAGAGATGTAATATACACAGTAACACAACTGGATCTGGAGCAGTTTGTGGACTGACGAGTATTTCCTCCAACAGCTGAAAAAGTCATGTCTCTGGGTAGGAATTGGCATCGCCCATGCCTGCGATGCCAGCGCTGCAATAAGACATTGACCTCTGGGGGACATGCAGAGGTAAGTTGCCCATATAGATAGATATTGCTTGTGATATCGGTCATTTAGTGCGTTGTTGTAAGATACATTTACCTTTTAGACAAACCATTAAATGATATAGTGATTTAGGTGTACGGTATAAAGTATATACTGGAATAGTTGTAACAAAGTAACCACTTGAAAGCCGAGGTTTATGTTGTGTGACATTGCAATGGTCTGAATAAACGGCACTCCGAAAACAGGAATGGACAGAATTAGGATTTATGAAATAACATCTGTGTATGTAGAGGAATCAAAGAGAAATAGTGTCCATGTATTGTATTACTTTGTTCTAAGTAGAAACATCTAAAGATATTAAGGAGTTGGCCAAGCACCACAGACCCCATACAACTTAAATCATTAGACCTTTAGTTTTCAATATAGAGTGAGAGGGTGGAAAGGGGGAGAGGGTTGGAAGGAATGGGAGAGGGGAGATGAGAATGGGGGACGGAAGGAGGGAGAGAAGAGGGAGAGAGACCAAGTGGGAAGGAGTGATAAGGGAGGGTCTACAATGCTTTTTGGTGCAGAGGAGAAGATGGAGCTGCTGCGCACACCAAACCATTCATATGGAAGACCTGTTTCTAGTTACCTTCCTATCTGCCGTTTTGTCTTTACAGCATGATGGACTTCCATACTGCCATGTTCCTTGCTATGGGTATCTCTTTGGACCAAAAGGTTAGTGAGCACCATGAATGTAGAGATAATGGGACAAGAGTGTTTGTAAGATTAATACAATGAGTTTGACACCGTATCGTGCTGCTACTAAACTATAAGTAGGCATTGATGTTTTTATAAATATATTTATTAGATGTCTGCATTATTGCTTACAGAGCGGTGGCCCATATGCATGTGGTATGATACAAGATCCCCGTTCCACTTCTGTAGCAGAGTGATAGGTTTCATTCAAGCTACAGATGAATGCAAAGTAATAAAGTGATTTGTAAGAATGTTCTGACCAGAAAACGCCCACGTGAGAAGCGCTGAACCCTATCTGCAAACTGCTATATTCATTCCAATATATAATGTAACCTAAAATAAGAGCAGCAACATCAGCACAATTGTATATTAATTTGTGGGAAAGTCTTGTTCTTTCTGTAATGTTCACTGTGCTATGTGGTTGTGCCAGCCATGTTCATCCTCTGTCTTGTGGTGCACATGTATGTGTTACACAGCTGTATATAAGCCTGAATACCAGGTATATACTAGTGTGGTGTTCCCCATCCTCCACCATCACACCTGTTATTTCACTCTTTGTACAACATCACGTCTGTTGTCCAATCTTGTTGTGTGAGGAACAGATTAATGTTGGACACATTCCAGAAGTAGACCAGATATGACACCAATTGAATCCAATCATTCATCATGTCCGGTTTTAGTATTGCAGCACCCTCCTATTTGGCCCTCTACTCGCCCACCAGTCACTACTCCATTCTGTTATTAATGCTTCTGTCATGTTTATCACTCAGTGTTCATGACCAGCTACTCCCCACTCTCTGTCCCAACACTAGACTCCGATCAGACGCCCTGTGCGTAAAATACAAGCCCTTGAATAGCGTTGCATCTCCCTACATCTCCACTCTACACATACCCGCACCACCACTGTGCACACGACTCGGGTCACTCATTCTTTGTCATTAGCTCATCACATTCCTCCAAATCTCTGGCATTTATTAGACTCCCCCCCCCCCCCCCCCCCCAGCCTTCAGAAATTCAAACATTCTCTAAAAAAACACGTCTTTTCACTTACCTTCTTAATGTCCCCAACCATAACTTCAAACAAGTGTGCACTTATCTCACACCCCTTCCTCAGTTACACTCTAACACATGTCCACCAAGTAGTCCCCTCCCCTCATGTCTCTACCACCCAACCATTGTTTAGATTGTGAGATCCCATCCTCCTATGCTAATCAGTATCTGTCATATTTAGTGTTTTCTCCAAACTTTAAAGTAGATCACATGAATAAAGAACCAACAGAATAATATAAATAAAAGCAAATAATGATAAAACATGGTATATAGTCTTCCTGCTAGTATCTGTCTGTGCCAAGGCTTTCCTACATTTGGTGGTGTTGTTTCGCTTCCATTTATAGCTCTTTTCTGTAAGTGGGGTTTATATTGCCTTTATTTTTGGATATTTGTTGCATGGTTATATTAGAGCCTGCTCTCCATGATCCAGATTCAATTGAGCAATAGTAAGTTACTGGGGGGCGTAAGGTAATTTGCTATTCAAGTGGCGTCTTTTTGCGGGCTCCAAACGGTTTACGGGATACGGCATTGAAAACCTTGCGGTTGTTAAACTCTGAACTTGCAGCCGCCCAAAGATCTTTCCAGTCCGCAAGAGTTACGGCAGCAAAAATCTTGAATTGCTATTCAATTGCTACAAATCCCCAAGCCCGCAAATGTTTTCACACCTGTAAACTGCAAATGAAGGAAACCATCCTACGGGTACCAGATGGAGTCTGCAAAGGGGTTACAGTCCATAGCACTGTAAATGCAAATAAAAAATCAATACTGCACTGTAAATGACGGGGAAAGTGATAAAATACGTTAGAATCAATTGCACAACAGTCTCAAGCTCGCAAATCTGCATATATCAATCTCCGTAATCAATGAGTCAATACGTACAATGCCTTGCAAAAGTATTCACCCCACTTGACTTTTTACCTATTTTGTTACATTACAGCCTTAAGTTCAATGTTTTGTTAATCTGAATTTTATGTGGCGGATCAGAACACAATAGTCTAAGTCGGTGAAGTGAAATGAGAAAAATATATACATAAAACTATTTTTTAGAAATAGAAAAACAGAAAATTGGCATGTGCGTATGTATTCACCCCCTTTGTTATGAAGCCCATAAAAAGCTCTGGTGCAACCAATTACCTTCAGAAGTCACATAATTAGTGAAATGATGTCCACTTGTGTGCAATCTAAGTGTCACATGACCTGCCATTACATATACACAACTTTTTTGAAAGGCCCCAGAGGCTGCAACACCTAAGCAAGAGGCACCACTAACCAAACACTGCCATGAAGACCAAGGAACTCTCCAAACAAGTAAGGGGCAATGTTGTTGAGAAGTACAAGTCAGGGTAAGGTTATCAAAAAATATCCAAATCTTTGATGATCCCCAGGAGCACCATCAAATCTATCATAACCAAATGGAAAGAACATGGCACAACAGCAAACCTGCCAAGAGACGGCCGCCCACCAAAACTCACGGACAGGGCAAGGAGGGCATTAATCAGAGAGGCAGCACAGAGACCTAAGGTAACCCTGGAGGAGCTGCAGAGATCCACAGCAGAGACTGGAGTATCTGTACATAGGACGACAATAAGCCGTACGCTCCATAGAGTTGGGCTTTATGGCAGAGTGGCCAGAAGAAAGCCATTACTTTCAGCAAAAAACAAAATGGCACGTGGGAGACTCCCATAATGTATGGAGGAAGGTGCTCTGGTCTGATGAGACTTAAATTCAAATCTGGGGGTGGCAGCAGCATCATGCTGTGGGGATGTTTTTCAGCAGCTGGGACTGAGTTGATGGGAAGATGGATGGTGCTAAACACAGGGATATTCGTAAGACCTGTACCCCTCTGTGCGTGATTTGAGGCTAGGACGGAGGGTCACCTTCCAGCAGGACAATGACCCCAAACACATGGCTAAAGCAAAACTTGGGGGGTTTAAGGGGTAACATGTAAATGTGTTGGAATGGCCGAGTCACAGCCCAGACCTCAAGCCAATAGAAAATCTGTGGTCACACTTATATATTGCTGTTCACAAGCACAAACCAACCAACTTTAAGGAGCTGGCGCAGTTTTGCCAGGAGGAATGGGCAAAAATCCCAGTGGTAAGATGTGGCAAGCTCATAGAGACTTATCCAAAGCGACTTGGAGCTGTGATTGCCGCAAAAGGTGGCTCAACAAAGTATTGGCTTTAGGGGGGTGAATAGTTATGTACAGGGACTTTTTCTGTTATTTTGTCCTATCTGTTGTTTGAAGATTTTTTTATTTTTTTATTATTATTGTGAAGCAAAGTTGTGGCAGGTTCTGTAAATGAAATGATGCAATCCTCAAACAATCCAAATTAATTCCAGGTTGTGAGGCAACAAAACACGAAAAATGCCAAATGGGGAGAAAACTTTTGCAAGGCGCTGTAATTGTATTACTAAAAATAATAAATAGATATGAACTTCATAATTTTAATAAAAATAGAAAAAATGAATCCACAAAAACAAATATTAAGATAAAGGAATGGTAAATTAAAAAAACGAATTCCAACCCTCTGGAGCAATTATCCTTAAATATACATTCAATGCCATCCTCTTTGACTCAAGTTAATTTCTATAATATTGCGTATGATTCGAATTAACCTTTTCCATGTCCTTTCACCAAATGGTTACACATTGGGCTAAAGACTAAGGGCCTCATTCTATTAATGGCCGTAGGAGATGCGTGGCTGCAAGGACCGGCCGCAGGCCATTTGCCTATTCTATTCCCTTGCGGCCGAGGGCTCCGGCAGGCTTGCGGCCGGCGCCCTGTTATCCCTTGCGGCCGCACGCGCAGCAGAAAAGCCTTTGATCTTACACGACCGCAAGAGTTTCGGCCGCAAGAAAGCCCCAGTTGCTATTCAATTGCTATGTTAACCCTCTCGTCATGGCAGTAATTATCTAAAACCGAGCCGCAGCTTACTTGCAGCAAAAAGGTCCCGCTAGCACCCAATTAAGCACATAATAAAGCTATCCTGCACTCTGATGAGACGATAAAGTGATTGGAGGTGTTAGCATTCATAGCACAACATTCCCCTACACTCAAATCTGAAAATCATTTTTAGTTAAATTCATGTCAAATGTCCGTCGACAAAGTCCTGAGGGCTTGGAGCACCTCAGACCTGCAAAGGCTGCGGGATTAGCCTCCGTCAAGTCCGTAAATGGGTAAAATAGACCCACGGGTCGTAAAGGGCTTACTTACAAGTCGTAGCATAGAAAAGCCATCCTGTACTTTTATTAAAAGTGAAAGTGATGTTTGGTTTTAGAATTAATAGCTCAATATTCCCCTACTCTCAAATCTGCAAATAAAGATATTTAACTTCATGTTCAATCTTCGTGTTTTATCTATCATGCAAGCCCACACGGGTTTGAATAAGGAGCTACGGGCTTGATCATTGAAGTCCGTGGGACTTGGACGGATTTTAAAATCAAAGTACAATTTGGCGATGTGCAAGCTTGAGAATGTTTTGCTATTAATCCTCATGCCCCCCCCATTATGTTCCCCATCATTTACAGTGCTTTGCAGTGCTGGATTGAATATATATTGGCTTCTCCAATGCTTTGTTTGCGGACCTCCGAACCCGTACGGGTTTTAACAAGGACGAGCCCGCGGGACTACGGTACGGAAAGTAAACCGTAAATGATATATCGGATTTGGGCAAATCTAAGTGAGCTGGATTATGAATGCATCTGAGGATAATTAGTAGTGTATGCAAACATTTTTGTTGCATGAAAAAATCCAAAAATAAATCTTTAAACACTTACATTGCAATCAGCAAAATATCTAGTAATCCCTGACAGTTGCAAATTAGGGTTAACACCCTCAAAACCCAGGCTAAATTAGCATCAAATTTAAAATGATTTGTTTTTGCCAATCCAGTTAGGTGAAACATTTGATTGGGGTTCCTGTTTGTGCTGTAAAGCAGCCTAGGATATGTAGTGTAATGCTGCTGGCATACAGACCGGAAGCTGCAAGGAGATTGGCTGAGCAAGCAACAGCAGGTAAATAGTGGGATAATATTGCTCCACTGATGCTGCATGCTGATTAAGGGGGGGATCAGATGCCTACAGTGGATATAAAAAGTCTACAAACCCCTGTTAAAATGTCAGGTTTCTGTGCTGTAATAAAATGAGACAAAGATAAATCCTTTCAGAACTTTTTCCACCTTTTTAATGTGACCTATAAACTGTAAAACTCAATTGAAAAACAAACTGAAATCTTTTAGGTAGAGGGAAGAAAAAATATAAAAATAAAATAATATGGTTGCATAAGTATGCACACCCTTAAACTAATACTTTGTTGAAGCACCTTGTGATTTTATTACAGCACTCAGTCTTTTTGGGTATGAGTCTATCAGCATGGCACATTTTGACTTGGCAAGATTTGCCCGCTCTTCTTTGCAAAAACACTCCAAATCTGTCAGATTCCAAAACTTTAATCTTCTTCTGGTGAAGCCATTCCTTTGTTGATTTGGATGTATGCTTTGGGTCGTTGTCATGCTGAAAGATGAAGTTCCTCTTCATGTTCAGCTTTCTAGCAGAAGCCTGAAGGTTTTGTGCCAATATTGACTGGTATTTGGAACTGTTCATAATTCCCTCTATCTTAACTAAGGCCTCAGTTCCAGCTGAAGAAAAACAGTCCCAAAGCATGATGCTGCCACCACCATGCTTCACTGTGGGTATGGTGTTCTTTCGGTGATGTGCAGTGTTGTTTTTGCGCCAAACATATCTTTTGGAATTATGGCCAAAAAGTTCAACCTTGGTTTCATCAGACCATAACACCCTTTCCCACATGCTTTTGGGAGACTTCAGATGTGTTTTTGCAAAATGTAGCCTGGCTTGGATGTTTTTCTTCCCCATAGCCCAGACATATGAAGAATATGGGAGATTGTTGTCACATGTACCACACAGCCAGTACTTGCCAGATATTCCTGCAGCTCCTTTAATGTTGCTGTAGGCCTCTTGGTAGCCTCCCAGTCTAGTTTTCTTCTCGTCTTTTCATCAATTTTGGAGGGAGCTCCAGTTCTTGGTAATGTCACTGTTGTGCCATATTTTCTCCACTTGATGATGACTGTCTTCACTGTGTTCCATGGTATATCTAATGCCTTGGGAATTCTTTTGTACCCTTCTCCTGACTGATACCTTTTAACAATGAGATCCCTCTGATGCTTTGGAAGCTCTCTGTGGACCATGGCTTTTGCTGTGGGATGAGACTAAGAAAATTTCAGGAAAGACCAACTAGAGCAGCTGAACTTTATTTGGGGTTAATCAGAGGCACTTTAAATGATGGCAGGTGTATGCTGACTCCTATTTAACACGATTTGGAATGTTTTGCTTAATTCTGAACACAGACACATCTCCAGTTATAAGAGGGTGTGCAGACTTATGCAACCACATTATTTTTCTTTTTTTTTTTTCTTCCCTCCACCTAAAAGATTTCAGTTTGTTTTTCAATTGAATTGTACAGTTTGTAGGTCACATTAAAGGTGGAAAAAGTTCTGAAATTATTTGTCTTTGTCTCATTTTTTTACAGCACAGAAACCTGACATTTTAACAGGGGTGTGTAGACTTTTTATATCCACTGTATGTACACACCCCATGAGGTGTCAACATAATCAGAGTGATTTTTAGATATTAATAAAATTTAAATGAGATGTGCTGCATACACACAGACGGCTTTTTGCCTCTGGATTGCAGAAATGTAATAATCCATGAAACTTGGATATGCCTTTTAAAGTGACAGGACTATGTCTCCTAATATGCTTCTACATAATTAACTCCTGCCGCGGGGGGTACTTTTAGTAACAAATTAACTTCCTATCGACCATCTATACAGATCCCTATGGATAGATAACTAATTAATCCCCAGTCAACCATGGGGGTCTATACAGACCACCATATACTGTATAACTAATTAACTACCTATTACTGATTGAATCCCCCCCGCTTAAAAGGTTAACATTTTTGGAAGCAATTGGGGGTATCTATAGACCCCCATGGTTATGTAGATGGGGTGATCTAGGTAGGGGGATGTGCTTTGAGCGAGGAAGGGTGCGATCGGGCAGTGAATGCAGAAGAGGATTCCCTCCACATCTTGTTTCAGTGGAGGGAATCCCCCAGGATTCTCATTAGCATAGGTTGTAAGGGCTCCAAATATGACTGAGCCCAGCTTTATAGTAAAGCCTGATCCCTTACACTTACTGCAAGACTTTGGGTCTACAAGATTTGGCCCTGCTCAGTAATATTGCTAGTGAAAAATTAGCATACACCGCTCTATTAACATGGGGTCTAACGTTGGGTCAGACTCTCACACAGTAATAGAATATATATATATACAGCCATATAACGAGGGTCAGACCCTCACACAATAATATACATATACTGCCATATAACGAGGGTCAGACCCTCACACAATAATATACATATACTGCTGTATAACACAGGGTCAGAACCCTCACACAATAATATATATATATATATATATATATATATATATATACTTCTGTATAACGTGGGCCTCTTGTAACTTGTTGTGGGAATTTTAGAAAGGACAGGAGGTGCTGATGATGGTTCCAAACTCCCTGTGCACATAAAGAATATATGCAGAGTGTGCCCAGTTGTTCATACTATAATAACATTGTAATTGGAGTGTATTCTAAGACTGCTTAGCGTAAACCGGGTTCTCAATAAATTAGCTAATAAGAACCTGGGTGTGTGTTTTTTTTTTTCTTCTGAGTACATAATTTTCTGACAAAAACTGTTGCAATTATTATCCTTAGCAATCACCCCATTAGAGCAGCTAACTGCTAAGACATACAGGACCACAGTGGTCCTGCCTATACTCCCCCTCCCAAGCCTCTCAGATCCCATTCAAAGGAGCTTGCAACTGCCTCCCGTACAGGAGCTTGAAAGGAGAGAACCCTGTTCACGCCTGCAGTACCTCGTGGTAGACAAAGAGGAGATATAGTAGAAGCTTCTCTTCATCTCCCTCTTGCTCCACGAAAGCACAAAGCATTTGTTTCAAGGTGCCATTGAAGCACTCACAGAGACCGTTGGTTTGTGGGCAAAATGGCGAGGAGGTTAGGTGCTTGACCCAGCATAGCCTCCATAGCTGCTGGGTTAGGTCCGCTATGAACTGGGTACCCGTATCGGACAGAATCTCCTTGGGGAAAGCTACCCAATAGAATGCCACCATTGAGTCTTTTGCTACAGTAGCAGAAGTTATTCTAGCCAGAGGGGTGGCCTCAGGGTAGCCGGTAGTGTAGTCTACCACTGTAAGGATATACTTCTTTTTCTCTCTTGCTGGGTTGCGCTAAGGTCCATACTATGTCAATAGTGACCCTGTGGAAAGGGGTGTCCATAGCTGGCAAGGGTAACATAGGGACCTGTGTACCCTTCCCTGGTTGTCACAATAGTGAGTGACATCCCTGTTCACCCTGGGCCAGTAGAACACTGAAGCAATATTGGATCTTTTTGATCCCCAAGTGCTGAGCTAAGGAGATGTTGGTTGCCAGCTCTAACAGACGGCCTTTTAACTTCTGAGGGACGAATAGCTGTCTCTTCACTTTCCTGGGATCTCCCCCTCTCTGACCGGGGATAAACCAGTACAATAACCCCCTGTCCCATACATAATCTTTCCCAGTAGTTCCCTTCTCTTTCTGGTACCATTCTGCCTACCTCCCACTAGCTCCGCTCTTAGCTCCTCACACAATAATAGAATATATACTGTTGTACAATGTTGGTTCAGACATGGAAAGTATACGCACACAATAAGAAACTGATGTATAATGCAGGATGAGCCCCTTGAACACACAAGTATGGGGCACCATCTCACACTTGTATTCGCTAAATGCACATAACCAATAATAGGCAGCTCCCTCTTATAGACTAGGAAGTTGCCCGTCAAAAGTTATGGCACTCATCTGTGTCCTCCCTTGTTTCCCCTCCTCTCCCTCCCTTGTGTCGTCTTTTCCCCCCACCTCTCCCTCCCTCGTGTCGTCTTTTTCCCCCACCTCTCCCTCCCTCGTGTCGTCTTTTTCCCCCACCTCTCCCTCCCTCGTGTCGTCTTTTTCCCCCACCTCTCCCTCCCTCGTGTCGTCTTTTTCCCCCACCTCTCCCTCCCTCGTGTCGTCTTTTTCCCCCACCTCTCCCTCCCTCGTGTCGTCTTTTTCCCCCACCTCTCTCTCCCTCGTGTCGTCTTTTTCCCCCACCTCTCCCTCCCTCGTGTCGTCTTTTTCCCCCACCTCTCCCTCCCTCGTGTCGTCTTTCCCCCACCTCTCCCTCCCTCGTGTCGTCTTTTTCCCCTCACCTCTCCCTCCCTCGTGTCGTCTTTTTCCCCTCACCTCTCCCTCCCTTGTGTCTTCTTTCCCCCCCCTCCTCTCCCTCGTTTGTGTCTTCTTTTCTCCCTCCCTCATGTCTCCTTTTCCCCACCTCTCCCTCCCTATAAACTAAACTAATAACTACTCATGATCTTCTGCACGCACGGATACAACACAGGGATCCCAGAAAGCCAATAAACAAGATAAGCATAAATTAAATGTTAGAAGATCAAAATAAACATATAATAGATTATATTAACTGAAATTATGCAACCTAGAGAATTTGAAAATAACTGACAGGTGTTACAGCAAAAAAATACTCACTAGCTAATTTTCTGCTAAATTCAAGATTATTTTCTTTTTTAACTATGGTTTTTCAACATAAATATCTACACCAGACACACCCTAGTACACGGAATACCAAACAAGAAAGCCCACACAACAGCTCTACATATTTTATTTATTTTATCTAACACAGACACCATGACCTTCATTCCATAGCTCTTGTAACACTTGAGTTCTGGGCAAACCTGGGTGTTTCCAGGAGCCATAGAATAACTCCAGTACTTAGCTTTTCAAAACTCCTGTAGTTGCAAATCGGCTTTCCTTTTATGTGAGTCATGGAATGGAAGCCTCTGTTCTTTTCTTATGGGAGCCATGGAATGGAGGCCTTGGATCTTCTCTTATGGGAGCCACAGACTGAGGCCTTCATTCTTTTCTTATGGGAGCCATGGAATGGAAGCCTTGGATCTTCTCTTATGGGAGCCATGGAATGGTGGCCTTGGATCTTTTCTTACAGTAGCCACGGAGAGGAGATCAATAAAGATAAGAGCACAGACAGGATTTTATCATTTTTAAAGTTAAACCTCACACACTAACGTTATGGCAAAACTGCCTCAGGGCATCAAAAATAAATCTTTAAAACTAATATTATAGAGAATTATAACAAGCATTCCCTGTCTCAAATAAAGTATATATTAGTTTTGTTTATAGAATTATAATATTAAGGAGATTTAAAGTTGGGGGAAAAACTGAGCATCCAATGAGTGTGCATAGAGATCTTTTATCCAGTCTGTCACATATTTAAGAAGACTAGCCACACTATACTGATGGAGATGGTGGTTATCTTCACCAGTCACTGAAAAGGTTTATTGTGATGTTACTTGAAGATAAACTTTTGGGGAAAATACATCTTAAACAATATGTCCTTTCCCAAACTTTCTTTCAGATGTTTCATTTTCTTTTGACAGTAATTGGGGTCAATGCAAGAGGTCCCTTGCGGTGTTACTATGTGACTTGTAATCCTGAGTAGATTTAGTGAATCTGGAACATGGGATTATCTGATGCAGATTTACACGTTCATGTTTACTTACTGGCCTCTTGCTTTCTGCTATCACAGGAGTGAACATTGGAGACGTGGGATGTTACCTGTATGATCCTCTATCTGAGTCTGAGGCACCCAATGAAATGTAATGGCTCCACGTGCTATCAGCACATGCTTCGTAAGAAAATGTAAGTCACACACGTGTTCAAGTGCGCACCGACCACAAGACTACAGGACCAGACAACTTACCTTTTAAACACCTTATGTTGAGTACGGGCTCTTGTACTTGAGATTTTTCTTTAGTTGTTACAGCACATCTACCACGGTTTCATTTTATATTTGGCACATTTAATAGTCTGTATTACCTATGTGGTGCCAATAGTGATGTGATACCAACTTCTTGTACTCTCTTACAGAAACTCCCAGATCTTTGCCATGAATGTCCCAAGAATGCAGTGCGATCACCTGTGGACAACTGTATTCCCTCTAAATTATATGGAAAGTCGTGGGCGAGATTCGGTCATCATTCAGGGCCACCAGTAGCTGCATGAGGAAGAAGTCATTGGGGCTTTGGAAGACTTTCCACTATTCCCAAAGAAATCCTTACGTCTCCAGTGTATAAAGTAGTCTTGAGCCTTTGTTATGTAGAATAACATGGCCAATTTAAATTGTTCTGACCAAATAAGACTACACTAGAATTGTAACTTTGTAAAAAGGGATATATTTACTTTAAGTCTTTAGTATCCTCCAGTTACATTGGAATTTGGTTAATGTGATCCCTTGAGTGCCTTATTGCTATTCAAGCCTAACTAACCTGTATAGTAGAAAGCTATCGGCAAAGTTATCAGTACGTAAATAGTACCCGAGAGCACTAAATCCCATATCTCCCAAAATTGTCATTATTATTATTCACACAAACTTCTTCACTGCTAAATTAGTTTCTGCATCCAGAAAGTAGATAATAGAAACAATGGGCCGTGTGGACCTCCATATTGTGAAAGCTGTAGCGACCTGTCCCATCTACAATTACCATAGCTGGTGTAGCGAGACATTCACGGAGTGTCATATGTGCCCTATATGCAAGGAACAAAAAAATTATAATTTAAAAAGGATGTATCAATCACAGAATATTTATTGCTGTAACTTTAATTATACAAGACATTAACATGTCCAGGAGATGGGCTGTGTCCGGCTGTCATTCTATCAAAGGATGAATATCTCTCCCATAAGGATATGGGCAGCAAACATGCGCCTTTCATATTTGCTGAATGGCTCCAGGTTATCGATGCGGTCTGTGATAGTGGGAACTCTTCCTTATACAACACCGATCCTCCGGCACCTCCTTTAATCCAGACACATTTGAAGACATCTTTGGTGGCTGTTGGGGTTGCCCGAGTGCTGCTGTGCATTTTTTTTTTTCTGGATTCACCTTGGTCTAATGACTTCTTCAGGCTGGTTCTCTTCAGTTTGGGACTTCTGAACGGTCTCTGCATCTTTGGGATTGAGCGGCCCGGCAAGGCGTTGGAACAGAGGATGCCGGATAGTAGGTTTTCCTGTAGTACTCTTTGGCTTTATGTATTGACCATAATCTGCCATTGTGTTGTGCTGTCTTTGTTTGGCAGTGTTAGTAATAATATGCCGACCACTGCAATATATGGTGTTATTTTAAAGAGCATTGTAGAGTCTCAGCAGAATTACTAGTCCATTAGTTTGAGTGCCTTGTTCTTCTGTGTGGAATGCAAAGGGTTAATATTTAAGTACTGATGTTGGGTACAATGTTGTATTTATATTCCTGTTTGTCTCTGTAATTCACTTATAACCATCATCCCTGCTCTTTATTTCTGCATCAAAGGAAAAATGTCACCTAAACACACGTTGCTGTTATATAAAAGAGGTCACTTCCATGTGTCAGTGCTCGCTCATTGCTGCTACACAGCCTCTTTATGTTAGGTGATGAGGTGCAGTGTGATTAGCTGTGAGCTAGCTCTTGAACTTAGGACCCAATCAGCTTACAGAGCTGTAGCAGTGACAAAAATCAGTTTTAAAATGGCATCTTTCACTCTACACAAACATGGAGGAGTAACTGACAAACTTGACAAGCTGTCCATCATTTTCATAGAGTGTTAATCTTGTCTAATAGGGATCTGTAATGTAATCGAAACTTAACTTGCCCTCAGACACTAATGACTTGCCCTCACAATGAAACCTGTGCACTTGGAGTGATGGTGCAGTGCCACTCCACACCTGTATGTAACTGCTTGGAAATGGAAAAAACACGTGATGGACACGCCTGTAATAAACCTTGTGTTAACCGTTTCTCTGTTTATTTCATTTAGATCGCGCTGCAATGTATAAATGTGATTTTCTGGTAAGGATCACTTCTCATTAGAAGCTTAAGCTGGTACCCGGCGCATTGCAACATGTCTGCTTCGCAAATTGCTTCATATTGTTATGGAGAAACATGCGCCATTTGTTTAATATATGGGTGCAGGTAGATAATTAATACTATAGGCTACACCAGGGTTGGTTATTGTATTAGGTTTGTAGTTTAGAGAAGGTAAAACTTCTGCATATCGATGACGTGGTAACGAGTATCTGCAAATACGCAGCTTCTTTCTCCATCTCCATCATTTCACTTGAACAAAGACTAATGAATTTAGGAAAACAAAGTTTTAAATTAATGGTTTTAATTCATGAGTAGAGTGCCAACAATAAGTTCTTCATTGATGAGGTATTAATCAGATTGTACAGTATACATAGCATGGTATAACAGGGCAATACCTAATAGAAGAATTTTAAGATGGAGGATGAGCCATGGCTACTGTGACAATAGCACCGATGTACATTAAGAGCAGTACTTATATTACACTATCTGGGCCAGCTCTTGGCCCACTGTCATGGTCTGTCGTGTGATATCCTCATTTACTGTAGTTGCACTGGATCCCAGTTATGGCTGCGACTTGGACACTGACAATAGTTATTGTAGGGGAGTCGGATATAATAAAATGTGGTTTTGCAGTTGATGAAAAAAGGGGTCCGTCACAGCCTGGAAACACGGCAAAATCACCGGAAGAGTTGATGAAAGCTGGGTCTGTTTTTGTAAAGTCGGCACTTCGTTGTGGGCAAGAACAGATCCAAGGACATATTAGTTTGTAACATCACTGTCACTTCTCCTTCAGGGGAGTTCCACCATTCTGGTCCTGTAGAGTCCCCCTGCAAATGAATCAGAATTGTTGGACAAGGTAGTACATTCCCAGCCTAACTGAAACATAAATCAGCCATGTGTGAAGCATGACAATGTTATAACTAGGTGAATGAGGTATCTGCCTAGGGGCACCTTTCTGGGTTTGTATATTTTTGACACATTGGCCCAGCCTCTCTAGCCATATGCCATGAGTTTCTCCTCATCCTTCAATCAGTTCATTAATTAAAAAAGTCATTATATAAATGTATCTATGTATATTGTCCAAAATAAATGCATAGCATGTGACTATTTATGACTAAGAACATATAACCATACTAATTACAGAAGATTTAATTAGTAAATAAAAAACCTTATTATGAATAGCTGATATTCAAGTCAGGTTTATGATGTGAAGATTGCAGTCCGTGGGCAATTTGTAACAACAGAAATGGTGATATTTCTCGGATAAAATGGACAAAAAGTTAGCTAGTTGGGGCCTATCAAAAAGTAATTTAAAATAGTTCTACTTCTTATCGACTAAGAAGCTTATTGTTACTTGCTTCATGCCGTGTTGCTGTTGGAACCCTAACCACTAGAAACAATATTCCTTCCCTATCATATTTACCTTGTTCCTTATAAGGATGACCCTTACTGCTGCAATATTAGGAGACTGACCCTCTAGCTTACCTCTGTCCCTCTACATCATTGATGGTTTCAGGCAGACGGATGTTCAATGTCTCAGGCAGGAGAAAAGCGACCAAACCACAGATCACGGCTATACAGCAGAACAGAACCTGCGGCAGGAGATGCCAGACATCATCCAAAAGGCTGATCAAAGGGGCAACAGCTACCCCAATGCGTCCGAGAAAGGATGTATATCCAATGCCATTTTGTCTGAGATACACAAAGGAAACGGAGAAGTTGAAGGCACATGAAACTGAAATGTACTACATGAGTGCTACTATCTCTCTCAAAGTGTGTAGAAATGGCCACCGACTACATTTTCCATTTCATTAAATCCTAACCTCTTCCTATAAACCGCATACACCCAATATTACCACCCTTTGAACTTTGAAATCTCATGACCACCAAATAAACCATCTCCGCCTCCCACAGTCTCGTGCTTCTCATCTCGTCATCACATTCTTATATACCATAGTCACCATTCCATGATTCCATCTGATAGCCCCATTCCCCATCCCTTTTTCCACAGCACTCTTTTCTTAAGCACCATGTCTAATGTCTTTTCTTTACAGTCTTCTTATTCAGTCCATACCTGACCACTGTTGGATACATCTCTGCGGTGTACAGAATGACTGCAGTAAAAGCAGCTTCAGAGAATCCTTTCCCAGTGATTGCAATCGCTGTGCGCAGACCGCTCAGACCTGGAAAAAACATGTTGCTGTAACTACAAAGTGCCAGTACTCTAACCTATAACAACTTGTACCCAAGGTACCCAACCAGAACAACAACCTTATTGTAATGTTAGGGCCACAGACTTAGAAAACATCTTCAGATATAATCAGGGCATCCAGACTAACTACACCTGCATCTGTGGTAGGGCTGGAAGTCTGGGCTTCACATTTCAGGAATACCTCAGAAACTAAGGATTTAGACCAGGAAAAGCAGCTTTGATATACAGGACCCAGACCAGGAATACACCATTTGAGTAACTACCGGAACCCAAGAAAACACCCTCAGAATAACTACATTACCTGGAACTGGAAAACACCCTTGATGAACTACAGGACCCAGAATGGGAAAACATCCTATGAGTAACTACAGGACCCACGAAAACACCCTTGGAGGACTTGGAATCAGAAAACACCCACAGAGTAACTACAAGACCAAGGGCCCTATTAAATTTGCCTAATTGTAGTTCCTGAAGGCCATAAAGGAGCCCACAAAAGTTATGGCTATTAAATTGGCCTCTTTTAGCTACCCACAAACGATCTGCAAGTTACAGGCCGAAAAACAACAATGGTTGCCAAAATGATAACTCCAACCCAGCTAAGCCTTTGATCTGTCAAGCCCGTAAATGTTACAATTGTAAATCGCTATTAAATTGCTAAAAGTCAAGCCCGCAATTGTATTCACACCTGTTAATGGCAAATGGAGCCAAAAGTTCTACAGGTACTAGAGAGTACCCGCAAGGGAGTTAAACTCCTGTCCGTAGCACTGTAAAAGCAAATATAAACACACTACTGTATTTTAAATTACAGGGAAAGCGATGAAAGCTATTAAAATGAATAGCCCAACATTCGCAAGCTCGCAAATCTGCAATAAAAAATAATTATTTTTATGTTTCATTTCCGTGTTATATCGATCCTGGCAAACAATGTGTTAATACATACAATAAAACTCGCATGGACTAGAATATTATATTTAGTGATTTTTTCATATTGCGTTATTTGTGGGATGCAGGTCCGATCACAACTCGGACTTCAAAACCGTAAGTGATTGAAATGTAACCTCCATGTTTTAGCTACGTGCTGAAGCATGGTTTACGGATTTGGATTTCGGCCATGTCGTTACACCCTCTTCTAATTATATCGCTCTGTAACTCCTGCACATTGGAATTTAATAGGTACCAAGACTGGTAACAACCCTCAGTGTACCTACAGGATCCGGACCAAGAATGTATCTTTATTGTAACTACAGGATTGAGAGAGTGAAAACACCATTGGTGTAACTGCAGGACCCAGAACTGAACACTTTCCTTAGAGGATCTACCAGAGCCCACTGGATAACAAGAGTATTAATACTCACTGGTTGGAATGACAGTGTTGACTCCTATAGAGATGCCAGTCACCAACATGGTGACGACCTGAGTCCAGCGCCTTCCTATTCGATTTAGCAGGACGTAGACTCCAAGTTTGGCTGGAAACTCGACTAGTCCGTATAGAAAGTGGGTGAGATAAGGATCAAGCCCAAAGCCAGTAATGTTCAGACTGATCCCATAGTATGAAGATGCCACCCCAAACCTGCCAGACAAAACATCAGATACACTGTCAGTATTGTGAAGGGATTTATGGCATTTTATTCTAAACAAAATAGCTTTCAAAATATACAGCCATTTTATTTTAGTGGTGTAATAGGTCAATTATTTTCAGATGATTCTAATTACTTCTATAGTTTGCTAATTTATTTTGTTCTACTCTTTTAAAGCGCCGCTGTGCAATGGCAAAAAATGAAACCTTGGAGTCTAACTAAGGGCAGAAATAAGTCTTACAACTAGTTTTTAATTGGAAAAATAAAAACAAAAGTATGTCTCTGCTGGGACCTGCTGGAATCCATGATACATAGGTTGAAGTTGAGAGGGTGTTGACATTTCTGGAGAGAAGCAAGGAGTCTGCTTTTGGTCTTACCCATTATATCTAAATAAAGGCTCTTTCCTCCTTCCCCACATATCGCTCCACTGATAGCCAAAACACACACACTCATGATTCAGCTCTGAGAAAGTGATGTAATAAACACAAAATGGATTCCTGTTTTCCAAAACAGTTGCTAACTGTTACACACATATCAATCTACTCCTCAGCTTGCATGAGTGTATATGTAAGGACGTTCTTGTCCATGTCCCACAGTCTTCATATTTCGGCACTGGATGGTATGAGGCATGTTATGGTCACTATAGGATTGCATGAGCAGTGTACAGTCACCTCAGTATGGTATGAAGATGATATGAGGGATGTGCCTTCACCAGACCATGGTATGATGTACATATGAATGCTGCACGATGGTATGAGGTACACACGATAACCACAGGCTGATATGAGGGATGTAGTATTGGATGTTTAGGTGTTTGTTTTTACTATTTAATTCTCTTACTAATAGTATAATCATTCATGCTGCCTCTTCATATCTGTTTTAGGTTGGTAGCCATTTATTTGGTGCTCTCTCCTCCCTCCTATGAGGGTCTCCAATAATCCACATTTTCACAATCTGCACTGTTGGTGGCCCTTGTTGGACGACTGCTCAAAGAATTTGTTACATGCCAAGATTTGCCCATGTTTAAAATACTGCTCGAACTGTTAAGTGCCTTGTAGAGGATGCTATACTTATCTGTAAATGATTTATAGGACAGATATTAGGCAATGGCAGCAATCTGGCCCCTGGAATGCACTGTGGCCCATACATACTCCCAGGATCTCCTCACCAGACCATCCCTGCATATAGTGACATCCTTCTCATAGCTGGGGTACGGAACAGGTCGATATAGGAATAATTGTCTGTGGATGTCACACCTCCCGATAACTTCTTAATGTTCTGTGGAAATAGGATAAGAGCAAAAGAGCTGAGAGGGAGCCACAGAGGCTTAGTCAGGTCTGTACACTTTGCATACTATATTATTCACCATTCTATATTCATGGCTAGCAGGGAATGGTTAATTATATTAAACAGTAAGTACAGTCCTACAATTAACTGCTTTACAAAAGGTGTTAATCACTACCGTGCAAATTTGTGTGTGATCTTTTATCTTATGACATGGCATGGATCTACTCCTTCTATACTAGCAGATGTGTATCTGATGGTATAATGAGCATGACCAGCATGTATCCCTCTCTGTAACTGGATATTACCCTAATATTAGGAGTAGTGGTGATGTGTTCCCTCTCTACTGTCTCAGATGGCATGGAGAGCAGGAGTAGTGCTGATGTGCTCCCTCTCTACTCTCTCAGATGGCATGGAGAGCTGGAGTAGTGCTGATGTGTTCCCTCTCCTCTCTCTCAGATGGCATGGAGAGCTGGAGTAGTGCTGATGTGCTCCCTCTCTACTCTCTCAGATGGCATGGAGAGCAGGAGTAGTACTGATGTGCTCCCTCTATACTCTCTCAGATGGCATGGAGAGCAGGAGTAGTGCTGATGTGCTCCCTCTATACTCTCTCAGATGGCATGGAGAGCAGGAGTAGTGCTGATGTGCTCCCTCTATACTCTCTCAGATGGCATGGAGAGCAGGAGTAGTACTGATGTGCTCCCTCTCTACTCTTTCAGATGGCATGGAGAGCAGAAGTGCTGATGTGCTCCCTCTCTACTGTCTCAGATGGCATGGAGAGCAGGAGTAGTGCTGATGTGCTCCCTCTCTACTGTCTCAGATGGCATGGAGAGCAGGAGTAGTACTGATGTGCTCCCTCTCTACTCTCTCAGATGGCATGGAGAGCAGGAGTAGTGCTGATGTGCTCCCTCTCTACTGTCTCAGACGGCATGGAGAGCAGGATTAGTGCTGATGTGCTCCCTCTCTACTCTCTCAGATGGCATGGAGAGCAGGAGTAGTGCTGATGTGTTCCCTCTCTACTGTCTCAGACGGCATGGAGAGCAGGAGTAGTGCTGATGTGCTCCCTCTCTACTCTCTCAGATGGCATGGAGAGCAGGAGTAGTACTGATGTGCTCCCTCTATACTCTCTCAGATGGCATGGAGAGCAGGAGTAGTGCTGATGTGCTCCCTCTATACTCTCAGATGGCATGGAGAGCAGGAGTAGTGCTGATGTGCTCCCTCTCTACTCTCTCAGATGGCATGGAGAGCAGGAGTAGTACTGATGTGCTCCCTCTATACTCTCTCAGATGGCATGGAGAGCAGGAGTAGTGCTGATGTGCTCCCTCTCTACTCTCTCAGATGGCATGGAGAGCAGGAGTAGTACTGATGTGCTCCCTCTCTACTCTCTCAGATGGCATGGAGAGCAGGAGTAGTGCTGATGTGCTCCCTCTCTACTGTCTCAGACGGCATGGAGAGCAGGAGTAGTGCTGATGTGCTCCCTCTCTACTCTCTCAGATGGCATGGAGAGCAGGAGTAGTGCTGATGTGCTCCCTCTCTACTGTCTCAGACGGCATGGAGAGCAGGAGTAGTACTGATGTGCTCCCTCTCTACTCTCAGATGGCATGGAGAGCAGGAGTAGTGTGGATGTGCTCCCTCTCTACTCTCAGATGGCATGGAGAGCAGGAGTAGTGCTGATGTGCTCCCTCTCTACTCTTTCAGATGGCATGGAGAGCAGGAGTAGTGCTGATGTGCTCCCTCTCTACTCTTATAGATGGCATGGAGAGCAGGAGAAGTGCTGATGTCCTCCCTCTCTACTGTCTCAGATGGCATGGAGAGCAGGAGAAGTGCTGATGTGCTCCCTCTCTACTGTCTCAGATGGCATGGAGAGCAGGAGTAGTACTGATGTGCTCCCTCTCTACTCTCTCAGATGGCATGGAGAGCAGGAGAAGTGCTGATGTGCTCCCTCTCTACTGTCTCAGATGGCATGGAGAGCAGGAGTAGTACTGATGTGCTCCCTCTCTAGTCTTTCAAATGGCATGGAGAGCAGAAGTGCTGATGTGCTCCCTCTCTACTGTCTCAGATGGCATGGAGAGCAGGAGTAGTGCTGATGTGCTCCCTCTCTACTGTCTCAGATGGCATGGAGAGCAGGAGTAGTACTGATGTGCTCCCTCTCTACTCTCTCAGATGGCATGGAGAGCAGGAGTAGTGCTGATGTGCTCCCTCTCTACTGTCTCAGACGGCATGGAGAGCAGGAGTAGTGCTGATGTGCTCCCTCTCTACTCTCTCAGATGGCATGGAGAGCAGGAGTAGTGCTGATGTGTTCCCTCTCTACTGTCTCAGACGGCATGGAGAGCAGGAGTAGTACTGATGTGCTCCCTCTCTACTCTCAGACGGCATGGAGAGCAGGAGTAGTGCTGATGTGCTCCCTCTCTACTGTCTCAGATGGCATGGAGAGCTGGAGTAGTGCTGATGTGCTCCCTCTCTACTGTCTCAGATGGCATGGAGAGCTGGAGTAGTGCTGATGTGCTCCCTCTCTACTGTCTCAGATGGCATGGAGAGCAGATAGAGTGCTGATTTGCTCCCTCTCTACTGTCTCAGATGGCATGGAGAGCAGGAGTAGTGCTGATGTGCTCCCTCTCTACTCTCAGATGGCATGGAGAGCAGGAGTAGTACTGATGTGCTCCCTCTCTACTCTCTCAGATGGCATGGAGAGCTGGAGTAGTACTGATGTGCTCCGTCTCTACTCTCTCAGATGGCATGGAGAGCTGAAGTAGTACTGATTTGCTCCCTCTCTACTGTCTCAGATGGCATGGAGAGCAGGAGAAGTGCTGATTTGCTCCCTCTCTGCTGTCTCAGATGGCATGGAGAGCAGGAGTAGTGCTGATGTGCTCCCTCTCTACTCTCAGACGGCATGGAGAGCAGAAGTAGTGCTAATGTGCTCCCTCTCTACTCTCAAATGGCAAATTCCTCTTTTTATGGTGATATTTTATCTTGATGAGATGGAGATCCAGAGTGGAATGGATGTGCCCTCTCTCTACATTATCCTAAAGCACACTCACTAACACACATGTTCTCCCTCTATAAAAACAGACTTTTTTATCCTGAAGGCACTTAGACTAGGACTAGTGCGCATGTGCTTCTTCTCTATGAAACAAATATGTGGGTACAAATTAGTTATTGCTAATGTCAATGTCATGTAAGAGGTTAATCACATTGGCAAATAATAAATGGCTGCTCATCTCTCAGTTGGATTCTGCAGATTATCTCACCTCACTAATGTTGCAGGATTTCTTCCCATTCATTGCAGCACATCGTGCCAGCTCCTTCTCAGCTCTATCAATCTTTCCCTTGGTCAGAAGCCATCTTGCAGATTCAGGAAGCCACCTGAGGAGAAAGATGACATGGAAAACATCTCACCAATTTTTTTTTAAGCTCTGTTGCCCTGAAAAAACTAGCTTATATTTTCAAAGGAAAATCTACTTCTCGGTTTCTTCTTGTCCATCAGATGAATTATGTTTTCAAGGTGTTAAGAGTGTATATATTTTGAGACCAGTTTGTTCTCAGATTGAACTGAATTAGAAAGACTCCCTGGGGTATTCTCAAAATTTCCTTCAAGCTTAGAAGCTCCATGTTTGAATTATCTTAACAAAACTTTCAAGGGGCATGGGATGTAGCTGAGAAAGCCCTTCTCCAAAAGGAATCCAGATGGATTTTCCTATATACACCATACATTCTAGAAGTATAAAGATAGTAGCCATGTATGCCCAGTGATACAGGCTTAGAAGAAGCCGAATGAGTAGTGCCGTAAATACTAACAGATCGTTTTTTGGACAGTTGGAAGTTACGAACATTGATGCAAGCTTCCTGATGCAACCTTCCTGATGCAACTATCTTAGGTCCTGCAGGATGTGGCAGGATTTTCTTTTTATTATTATTCAGGCTTGCACTAAGGTACCTAGATGGATATTTGGGCTTT
>JAPZIH010001157.1:0-10000 GCA_027410445.1 Discoglossus pictus
TCTCCCTCCCCCCCTCTCTACCCCTACCTCTCCCTCCCCAGAATGATGTCACAGTTCCAGACCCCTCTCTCTCCCCCTCCCCCCCTCTCTCTCCCTCTCCCCATCTTCCTTCCTCTCTCCCCCTCTCTCTCCCCCGCCCTCCTTCTCTCTCACCCCATCCTTCTCTCTCCCCCTACTTCTCTCTCTCTTCCCCTTCCTCTCTCTCTACAAGTATGATGTCACAGCTCCAGACCCCCCTCTCTCACTCACCCTCTCCTTCTCTATCTCCCCTCCCTCCTTCTCTCTCCCCCCTCTCTCCTTCTCCTCTCTCCCCCTCCTTCTCTCTCTCTCTCTCCCCCCTCCATCCCACACAATTCCCCCTCCCCCGTCTCTCTCCCCCTCCCTCCTTCTCTCTCTCTCTTCCAGACCCCTCTCTCTCTCCATCCCCCCTTCTCTATCTCCCTCCCTCTCCCCGTCTTCCTCCCTCTCTCCCCCTCCCTCTGTCTCTCTCTCCCTCCCCCTCTCTCCTCCTTCCCACTCCCTCTCCCCTCTCTCTCTCCCTCTCTCTCTCCCTCTCCCCTCTCTCACTCTCCCAGTATGGTGTCAAAGCTCCAGACCCCTCTCTCTCTCCCCATCCCCCCTTCCTATCTCCCCCCCTCTCTCCCCCTCCCTCTCCCTCCCAGTATGATGTCACAGCTCCAGACACCTCTCTCTCTCCCTCCCTCTCCCCGTCTTCCTCCCTCTCTCCCCGTCTCTCTCCCCCTCCCTCCTTCTCTCTCTCCCCCTCCCTCACTCTTTCTCTCCCCCTCCCTCCTTCTCTCTCCCCTTCTCTCTCTCCCCTCTCTCTGTCTCTCCCCCTCCCTCTTTCTCCCTCTCCCCCCCTCTCTCTCTCCCCCTCCTTCTCTCTCTCCCAGTATGATGTCACAGCTCCAGACCCCTCTCTCTCACTCCCCCTCCTTCTCTCTCCCTCCCTCCCCCTCCCTCTCCCCCTCCCTCCTTCTCACTCCCCTCTCTCCTTCTCTCTCTCTCTCCCCCTCCCTATCTCTCCCCTTCCCTCCCTCCCCTCCCTCTCTCTCTCTCTCTCCCAGTATGGTCACAGCTCCAGAACCCTCTTTCCCTCTCCCCCTCCCTCTCCTTTTCTCTCCCTCCCCCTTTCCTTCTCTCTCCCTCCCCCTCTCTCCCCTCCCTCCTTCTCTTTCTCTCTCCCCCTCCTTCTCTCTCTCTCTCCCCCTCTCTCCTCTCCTCCTCCCTCCCCATTCCCTCTCCTCCCCCTCCTTCACTCTCCCCCCTCCCTCCTTTTCTCTTTTCCCCCCTCCTTCTCTTTCTCTCTCTTTCCCCTCCCTCCCCCTCCCTCTCTCTCCCCCTCCTTCTCTCTCCCTCGCTCTACCTCCTTCTCCCTCCCCCCCTTCTTCTCTCTCTCCCCCTCCCTTTCCCCCTCCCTCCTTCTCTCTCCCCTCCCTCACTCTCCCCTTCCCTCCTTCTCTCTCCCCCTCCCTCTCTCTCTCACCCCCATCCATCTCTCTCCCCCTCCCTCCTCTTTCTCTCTCTCTCCCTCCTTCCTCTCTCCCCCTCTCTTCCCCTCTCTGCCCCTCTCTCTCTCCTCCCCCTCTCTCTCCCCCTCCCTCTCTCTCCCCCACTCCCACTCCCTCTCTCTCTCCCCCTCCCTCTCTCCCTTCCTCTCTCTCTCCCCCCCTCTCTCTCTCCCTCTCTCCCCTCTTTCTCTCTCCCAGTATGGTGTCAAAGCTCCAGACCCCTCTCTCGCCCCCCTCACTCCCCCCTCTCCTTTCTCTCTCTCTCCCCTCCCTCTCTCTCTCCCCCTCTCTCTCTCTGTCTACCTCCCTCTCCCTCTCTCCCCCTCCCTCCCAGTCTGATGTCACTGCTCCAGACCCCTCTCTCCCTCCCTCTCTCCCCCTCCCTCCTTCTCTCTCTTTCTCCCCATCTCTCCTTCTCACTCCCCCTCCTTCTCTCTTTCCTCTCCCTCCTTCTCCCTCTCTCTCCCTCCCTCTCCATGATGTCACAGCTCCAGACCCCTCTCTCTCGCTCCCCCTCCCTTTCCCCTCTCTCTCTCCCCCTCCCTCTCTCCCTTCCCCTCCCTCCCTCTTTCCCTCTCCTTCTCTCTCCCCCTCCCTCCTTCTCTCTTTCCCCTCCTTCTCTCTTTTCCCCTCCCCCATCCCCCTCCTTCTCTCTCCCTCCTTCTCTCTTCACTTTTCTCCTTCTCTCTCTCCCCCCCCTCCTTCTCTCTCCCCTACCTCCTTCTCTCTCTCCCCCCTCCCTCACTCTCCCCTTCCCTCCTTCTCTCTCTCTCCCCTCCCTCCCTCTCTCTCTCTCTTCCCTCCCTCCCTCTTTCTCTCTCTCCCCTCTCTCCCCCTTCCTCCTTTTCTCTCTATCCCCCCTCCCCTCTCTCTCCCTCTCTGCCCCTCCCTCCTTCTCTCGCTCTCCCCCTCTTTCTCTCCCTTCCCTCTCTCTCCGTCTTCCCTCTCCCTTTCCCCTCTCCCTCCCCCATCCCCCTCCTTCTCTCTCTCCCCCTCCCTCTCCTCTCCCCCTTCCTCTCTCTCTCCCTCTTCCCCCCTCCCCCCTCTCTCTCTCTCCCAGTATGGTGTCACAGCTCCAGACCCCTCTCTCGCTCCCTCGCCCCCCTCTCTCTTTCCCCCTCCCTCCCCTTTCTCTCTCCCTCTCTCCCCCCTTCCCCCTCCCTCCCCCTCTCTATCTCTCTCCCCCTTCCTCTCTTTCCCTCCCTCTCTTCCCCCTCTCTCTTTCCCGCTCTCTCTCTCTCTCCCAGTATGGTGTCACAGCCCCAGACCCCTCTGTGTGTATCCCTTGTATCCCCGGGTCTGTGCAGCTTCCTGTCTCGGCACACAGTGATCAATACAATAACACAATCAGTCCTATCTTTACATTTGTATGTGCAGAGTGAGAGACAGATGTATATACACAGCGTCACCATGGAAACAAGATTACATTAGAGACCCGCCCCCTAATGTGACGAGGGGATCCTGTTTGTGCCGCTATGCATTGTGGGACTTCCGGTACATCCACTTCCGGTCCGGTCAGCTGGTGCGGCCTAGAGCGGATCCGGGTGTGTGTCCGAGCTCTGAGCAGGTAAATAAAGTTATTAATGTTCCAATTACTGATCAGGAGATAATACAGGAAGTGATTTGTGTCTGTGACTGGTTATCAGGTGCGAGTGGGATAAAGACAGGAAGTGATACCGGATATAATGATATTATACTATATATATAATACAGAGGGATGGGAGAGGGGCTGTCTATCTGTCTATTTGTCTGTCTATCTATCTGTATATCATCTTTATATCTGTCTATCTATCTCTGTCTATCTATCCCTCTTTCTGTCTATCTATCCCTCTTTCTGTCTATCTCTGTCTGTCTGTCTTTCTCTATCTACCTATCTGTCTATCTATATATCTATCCCTCAATCTATATGTCTATATATATATATATATATATATATATATATATATATATATATATATATATATATATCTGTCTATCCCTCTATCGGTCTGTCTATCTATATCTCTATCTGTCTATCTATCTATATTTATATCTATCCCTCTATCTATCCCACAATCTATCCCTCTATCTATCTATCTATCCCTCTATCTATCTATCTCTATCCCTCTATCTATCTATCCCTCAATCTATCTATCCCTCTATCTATCTATCCCTCTCTATATCTATCAATTTAGCTATCTATCTTTCTATATATATATATATCTTTCCCTCTATCCTTCTATCCATCCCTCTATCTATCCCTCTATCTATCTATCCCACTATATATCTATCCCTCAATCTATCTGTCTATATATGTCTATCTATCTATCTATCCCTCTATCTGTCTGTTGTGACTGGTTATCAGGTGTGAGTGGGATAAAGACAGGAAGAGATACCGGATATAATGATATTATACTATATAGTTGTGAGCGTACGGCCCGTTGCCAGCATGGAGCCGCGGCCCTCACGTCTCCTGTAGGACACTGCTGTGGTGGGACTATGAAGAGGAGGCTGTGCCAGTGAGCCTGTGTGGATGCTGTGCCCCGGGGGGTGTTAGGACACTGATCCTGCAGCAGCCACACCACACAGAGATTCCAGGGGCAGACTCTACTGGTGAGTGTGCCCAGCAATGTATGGGCAATGGCACTGAGAGGGTTAACCCCTGCACTGCTATGTGGGCCTCTACATGCTGAGGGTCAGGTAGTAGTAGATGGGGTCTCCTATAGGCGGCTCGGGTGATATATATGGAGATATAGAGGTCTGTACATATTGCATGTGAAATAACCTATTAATATTAGAATGTTATCATATAGGTTGGAATGGATGTTACTATATGATTGTATCAACTGTATAACATGGAAATACCTGCACCTATAGGATTCAGTTATATACTCTGCCTCTGATCTTACCGTGTGTGCTTATAGGATTCTATGTATCTGACCTTACCATATGTTCTGCACATGATCTTTTTAAAAGTATTTTATATAACATAAATAGTGACCTCCATATCATGCTGCTATATGCCCCATAGACGTGTTTACCATATGTGCTGTCTGGCATTGTACTATATACACTAATGATGTTAGTTAATGCACTGTATATATTCTTACTATAAGCACTGTGTTTGAACCTAATTTCTGCGCAGTATGGGATATTACTATGAGCATTATAATACCTTACCATATGTGCTGTATGACATCTTACCGAAGGTACTCCTTGCCAGCAACTGCGACCCTCCCAAAATTTACTTATATAACGCAAACAACACGTCACACCAACTGCGACCCTCGCAAACAACATACGAGACATGTTAACACTGATTACGACCTCGCAAAAATCAGCCGCAACTCGCGAACATGAAAAAAAAAAAAACACAATAAATACACACAGCACATACATAAAAAGCTTACCTACAGCAAGAGGGAGCATCCAGGACCTCAGAAAAACTACTTACACCTTCATTTACATCAAAATAAAAGAGTTTACACACTACAAAATTCTCTAAGCGACAGAAAAATGGCGGCGAAAAAAACGAAAACGAGGCTACAGCGCTCTAACCACGGAAAACACCACAAGAAACTCGCAAAACACCACAAAAGACCTACGGATAATCCGCTAAGACGCATACCACACATTACCCGCCATTTTTTCTCCAATGTGGAAGTACACAACTACGCTAACGGTTACGGCTCGCGAACGCACACTATTACACTGCACACGTTCATCACGGCAGCAGCTCCACAGCACTAATGCTGCAGCAACATCAAAACAGTTTGCAGCTCTTCAACACAATGCTTCAAAATAGGTAAAGTATATTCATTTATTAATTTAAATTACATATTTCAGTAGGACACAAAAAACACCATTAGCTACCTTACAATTCCATTGCCGTCATTTTTTGACGGGCAATTCGCTAGTTATACTATATATATAGTTACATAGTTACATAGTTACATAGTAATTAAGGTTGAATAAAGACTTTCAGTCCATCAAGTTCAACCTGTTAAGATCTCCTCTGATCTGCAATATGCGGATTAGTTATTAATTAAATTATTGATTAAATAATTATTAATAGTATAGTATTGGAGAATGAATAAAGAGTTAGTCCATCAAGTTCAACCTTTTTAGATCTCTATTGATCTTTTTAATTTGGACTATTTATTATTATTGTTAATTGTTAATTATTGTTAATTGATCCAGAGGAAGGCAAACATAAAAAAAAAACCATTGAAACTTTGCCAATTGTCTCATAAGGGGGAAAAAAAGCAAAATTCCTTCCTGACCCCAGAAACTGGCGATCAAATTTCTCCCTGGATCAATATTCCTTCGCTAGTTATCTAGGATAGCCTTGAATGCCCTCTTTATTCAGAAATATATCTAACCCCTTTTTGAAGTTGTCTATCGAATTCGCTGTCACCACCTCCTTTGGTAGAGAATTCCACAGTTTAACCACCCTAACTGTGAAGAACCCTTTTCTTTGTTTAAGGTGAAATCTTTTTTCCTCTAACCTCAACGGATGTCCTCTTGTCAGTTGAAAATCTCTTGCTACAAAAAGTTCACTTGACAAAGCCTTATATTGACCCTGGATGTATTTATATAACGTAATCATATCTCCTCTTAGACGCCTTTTTTCTAGCGAAAATAAGTTTAATTTTGCTAGTCTTTCTTCATAACTTAGCCCCTCCATTCCCCTTATTAGTTTTGTAGCCCTTCTCTGTACTTTTTCCAGCTCTAAGATGTCTTTTTTGTGAGGTGGTGCCCAAAATTGTACTCCATATTCCAAATGAGGGCGTACTAGAGATTTGTATAGTGGCAGAATTATATCTTCTTCCCTGGCTTCTATACCCTTCCTAATACATGCTAATATTTTATTTGCCTTTGCAGCCGCTGCTTGGCTTTGAGCGCTGTTACCTAGGTGGTTGTCCACTAGTACTCCCAAATCCCTTTCAATATCTGATACCCCTAGATTTGCTCCATTAAGATTATAGATTGCTTGGCTATTTTTCCTTCCCAAATGCATAACCTTACATTTATTTGTATTAAATCTCATCTGCCATTTAGCCGCCCATTTCTCTAATTTATGCAAATCCTTTTGTAGGGAAAGTACATCATTATCTGATTTTATTACCTTGCACAACTTAGTGTCATCAGCAAAAATGGAGACACTACATTCGAGTCCTACTTCAATGTCATTAATAAATATGTTAAAAAGGAGAGGACCCAATACTGAGCCCTGAGGAACCCCACTTATCACATTAGACCAATCGGAGTATGTTCCATTTACAACAACCCTTTGCTTCCTGTCTTTTAGCCAGCTCTCGATCCATGAGCAGATATTTACTGCAATTCCTGTATCCCTTAGTTTGCTCACTAGTCTTCCATGTGGCACTGTATCAAATGCCTTTGAAAAATCTAAAAAGACTACATCCACTGAGTTGCCCTGATCCAAGTTCCTACTAACCTCCTCATAAAAACTAATTAGATTGGTCTGACACGACCTTTCCTTCATAAATCCATGTTGACTGCTACCTATGATCCTGTTCAAATAGACATATTCTTGTATTCTGTCCCTTATTAACCCTTCTAAAAGCTTCCCAACTACAGAAGTGAGGCTCACTGGTCTATAATTCCCCGGATTTGCTCTAGATCCCTTCTTAAATATAGGTATCACCTCTGCTTTTCTCCAGTCATCTGGTAGAGACCCTGTAGTGAGCGAGTCTTTAAAGATTAGATATAATGGTTTGGCTATTACAGAACCCAGCTCCCTCAGTACCCTTGGATGTATTCCATCAGGACCTGGGGCTTTATTAACATTTATTTTCTCCAACCTCTTTTGTATTTCTTCCTGCGTTAACCAATTATTTAGTGAAGGTAGTGTAGCCCCATTATGTTGCAGTGTCCCAACCACTGGTACCTCCCTTGTGTAAACCGAAGAAAAGAACCTATTTAGCTCATCTGCCTTTTCCTGGTCACTAATTATCAGATGGCCTGTGTCACATTGTAATGGTCCTATCGATTCCTTCCTGGCCTTCTTCCCATTAATATATTTATAAAATATTTTAGGGTTAGTCTTACTTTCCATTGCAACTGACTTCTCATTTTCTATTTTAGCCAGTCTAATAGCCCTTTTGCAAGCCTTGTTGATTTCCTTATAGTCACATAAAGATGCCTCTGTTCCCTCCTTCTTGTATAATTTAAATGCATACTTCTTTTTCCTCATCATGATCTTTAAGTCATTGTTAAGCCACATGGGATGTGATTTACTCCTATTTATTTTATTTCCACATGGTACATGCTGATGAGTATGTTTATTTAGTAAGGATTTGAATGTTGTCCATTTATTTTCAGTATTCTTCCCTGTAAGTTCTTTGTCCCAGTCTATATGTTGTATTGCTGCCCGTAGCCCATTAAAGTTAGCCCTTTTAAAATTTAGAGTTTTTGTTGGCCCCTTACAACTCTGTTTTTTGTATTCAATCTCAAATGAGACTGTGTTGTGATCACTGTTCCCCAAGGGTTCCCCTATTTTTACATTTGATATTATATCAATATTACTTGTGATGACTAAATCCAAGATGGCCCCATTTCTAGTAGGTTCTTGTATTACCTGGGCTAGATAATGATCCCTGAGTGTACTCAAGAACCTGCTCCCCTTAGCTGAGCTGCTGGTCTCGTTTATCCAGTTTATATCAGGGTAATTAAAGTCTCCCATTATTAGAACTTGCCCATGCTTAGCTGCATTTCCAATCTGTAACAATAATTGTATTTCCTCACTTTCAGCTATATTTGGGGGTTTATAGCATACTCCCACCAATATGCATTTAGAATTAGCTCCTCCACTATTTAGCTCAACCCACAAGGATTCAATGATGCCGTTAGTGCCAGCATAAATATCTTCTCTAACTATAGGCTTAAATTCAGGCTTAACATAAAGACAGATCCCTCCTCCTCTTTTACCATTGCCCCTATCTTTCCTAAATAGGTTATAACCATCCAGATTAACAGTCCAGTCATGAGATTCATCCCACCATGTTTCCGTAATGCCTATTAAGCCCCATTTTTCTTGTACTGCTAATATTTCTAGCTCATCCATTTTCCCAGGCAAACTTCTTGCGTTTGCAATCATACACTTTATGTTGCTATGGCTCTGCTGATGTGAAGTGCCTGCCACTGTATTTGAGGCCCCTATTAATATCTCCCTACTTTCTATTGTAACCCTCCCCCCCTTCTCCTCCCCCATGGGTAAATAATTCATCCCTTTCCCTCTCTACCCTATTTACCCCAATACTTCTATATAGTCCCTCCCCCCCACCTACAAGTTTAAAAACTCCCCCAGCCGTTCTACCATCCTATTCCCTAGCACAAAAGCGCCCTCATCATTAAGGTGCAATCCATCCCTGCTATAGAGATTGTACCCAAGTGAGAAGTCAGCCCAGTGCTCTAAAAACCCAAAACCCTCTGCACTGCACCACTTTTTTAGCCACGCATTAACCTCCCTAAGCTCCTTCTGCCTCCCTGGGCTAGCACGTGGCACTGGTAGTATCTCAGAAAATACTACCTTGGAGGTCCTTGCTTTAAGCTTATTCCCTAATTCTCTAAAATCATTCTTTAGGACGCTCCATCTTCCACTAACTTTGTCATTGGTACCAATGTGTACCAAGACCGCCGGTTCATTACCAGCCCCTCCCAATAATTTATCCACCCGATCCACAACATGCCGAACCCGAGCACCCGGGAGACAGCAAACTGTTCGATTGCTGGGATCTGGGTGACAAATTACCCTGTCTACCTTCCTAATAATAGAGTCCCCTACCACCAAAACCTGTCTGTTGCACTGCCTATTCTGCCCTCCCTCTTCTCCAGTAGAGCTGTTCGCCCGGCTGTTAGAGGGAACAGCTCTATCTGGCATTGCCATTCCTGAATGGACATCGCCAACAGTTTCACTCAATCTGGCAAATCTGTTGGTGTTTGACAACTCAGAACTGGCCTGCCTCCTCCTGTTCCCCCTGCTTCCCCTTGTAACTGTAACCCAGCTACCTCCCTGGCCATCCTCCCTAGCCCCAGCTCCTCCCTCCATACTAGGCCCAGCTAAACTGTGCTCCGTGAGCACCAATTCCCTTTCCAGTGGAGCAATATCACTAAGTGCTGCAATTCTCCTCTCCAGATCTTCAATTTGAGCTTCCAAAGAGGCAACATGCTCACACCTGTCACAGAGGTATGGACCCTGGATCATATGTTCCAGTAGTGCATACATTTGACAGGATGTACACTGAATAAGGTTGCCACTGGACTGACTCATAATTATTATTATTGTCTACGAAATTTCAGTGGGAAAAATAAAGAATATAATATATTTATATAAAGTTTTCCTCCTTTGCACTATAAATCTGCCCTCCCTTTTATCTGAAGGCCCTCCTTTTATTTAAACTCCTAGGCTTTTACTAGAATTGCACTTGATACTGAAAATGTTCGCAAGCTCACAAGTTCCCCTTCTCCGGTTTCTATTAACTTCT
>JAPZIH010001157.1:15000-55000 GCA_027410445.1 Discoglossus pictus
GTGTTAAGATATTATGGATTTTTACAGGTACCCCCATAGTAGAGGATTAGGGTACTATGGAAGTCCATAGGGACCCCTATGGTAGAGGACTAATTTTAGATACCATGGGGATCCCTATTGGGGATGGTCGGTGGGGCATTCCAAGTGCCCTCTGAACACTTAGTACAATTTCTTTACTAATATAACCTCAGAAAACTTAGTGCCCATTTTATTAACTGCATCTGCTATTTTATTCCTATTACTATTTAATCTCCACACTCTCAGCATCTGGGTAAGGTCATCCTTTTTCAATGATAATGGATGAAAAGATTAAGCATATAGAAGAGTATTTGTATCGTCATGCTTAATACTCCACTGTGATGTCATTATTCAACTTTATGTAGATATCGTTATCACTTAATTGATTCAAAATCTCTTTCATATAATCCTCATAACTCATAAGCACTAGGGAAGATTTCTTATTTGCTGGTGTAATGACCCCAATCTGCCATTTTATTTTTATTAGCACAATTCCTGATAGAAGACTTTGGACACACAGGAAGTTTGTATCTGCACAGTGAGAAAGTGTCAGTAACTACAGTCGGTGCTCTCCGCAGAGCTAATGGGCAGATTGTTAGTTTACAGAAACACCCACCCAGTAACTGGCATAAAAAATGACAGCCTGCAGCAAGCAATAATTGCATGTAGAAGTTGCAATATGTAAAGTTTGTGTTATTATACAGTATTTGTTTTTTCTTTTAAATAACACTTTGCAGACGATCAGATTTAGTTAAACAAAAGACCATAATTGATGATAATTGGTATGCACCGGATCACACTGCACTCTATATACATTCAGACATATTTTGTTTTGTTTTTGTATGATTTGACCTTTGCAAATTGGTCTCTTTAATTGATTATAATTACTATAATAGGTATATACTAACTAGTTATTTCCATATAGAAGAATGTTAAAGCTGTCAGAATTTACTCTTTTTTTTTTTTTCCAACAGATGGATCCAAGATTTGGAATAACATTGGAGAAGACCACATTTGTAACACAGTAGAAAAACTATTTCCATGTTCTGAATGCGGGAAATGTTTCAGTCGTCTCTCAGATCTTAATATCCATAAGAGGACTCATACAGGAGAAAAACCTTTTCCATGTTCTGAATGTGGGAAATGTTTCAGTAATCTCTCAGCTCTTAATAGCCATAAGAGAACTCATACAGGAGAAAAGCCTTTTTCATGTTCTGAATGTCGGAAATGTTTCAGTCAGGTCTCACACCTTAATACACATAAGAGGACTCATACAGGAGAAAAGCCTTTTTCATGTTCTGAATGTGGGAAATGTTTCAGTCAGGTCTCACACTTTAATAGACATAAGATGACTCATACAGGAGAAAAGCCTTTTCCATGTTCTGAATGTGGGAAATGTTTCAGTCATGTCTCAACTCTTAATACACATAAGAGGAATCATACAGGAGAAAAGCCTTTTCCATGTTCTGAATGTGAGAAATGTTTCAGTCATGTCTCAAATCTTAATACACATAAGAGGAATCATACAGGAGAAAAGCCTTTTCCATGTTCTGAATGTGAGAAATGTTTCAGTCATCTCTCAGCTCTTAATAGCCATAAGAGGACTCATACAGGAGAAAAACCTTTTCCGTGTTCTCAATGTGGGAAATGTTTCAGTCATTCCTCATATCTTAATAGCCATAAGAGGACTCATACAGGAGAAAAGCCTTTTCCATGTTCTGAATGTGGGAAATGTTTCAGTGATCTCTCTGCTCTTAATAACCATAAGAGGACTCATACAGGAGAAAAGCCATTTCCATGTTCTGAATGTGGGAAATGTTTCAGTCATGTCTCAAATCTTAATAGCCATAAGAGGACTCATACAGGAGAAAAACCTTTTCCGTGTTCTCAATGTGGGAAATGTTTCAGTCATTCCTCATATCTTAATAGCCATAAGAGGACTCATACAGGAGAAAAGCCTTTTCCATGTTCTGAATGTGGGAAATGTTTCATTCAGGCCTCATATCTCAAGCGACACATGAGAACTCACACAGGATAAACACCATTTGCATGATCTGAAACTCACATGAGAAAATGTTTCAGTAAGATTTGAAATGACACAAGAAACTCACACAGGATAAAGACCAGTTGTATGTATGGAATGTGGGTAAGGGTTTAATATGAGTCCGCCATTACACATCAACATGACACATCATGCAATTCTACTTCACTCATATAAATGTAAGTAATTAAAAACATTAGCAAGCTCATAAAGATCTATGGATATCTGAGTTGTAAATCACATTAATAGAGCAGTAAGTTGTACTAATGTATCAGCTTGTATTATTACAATACATGATATGATGCTGTACTGTGCATTGCTGCTTTTTGCTTGGTTACCAAAAACCTTTCAATTTAAAGGATCCAGAACGTATAGACTTTGCTCTACACCATCATGCTGAGCACTCATAATACATTTGTGGACCTGTAAACTAAGCTATATATTTTTTTAATATAATCTTTATATATTTTTTAACCTTAATAGCCCCTTTCATTAACTTTCCTATTTTCTATGTACATTTGTTGCATCAAACAATGAGTTTAAAGGGCTTGAAAATAAAAAAAAACTATGCTTTTAGGTACTGAAAAACTCATAAATGTCAATAAAGTTATTTTTTAATTGATTAAGAATTGACTGGGATATTTCTCGATTTAATCATACATCCCCCTCATTTACTGTTCCCTCTAAGCTGTGCGCCCACACATACCCTGCGATGAGCGCACACAACTAAACATGGAGTGCACACAGATCCCTAGGGGGATATGTAATCTTAGTTTTCCCAATTAACTTTTTCCACACTAGGAGAAATAGATCTCCATTGACCCTTTTCCTTTTGCCGGTGCTCCCTTTGAGATAGCGCTGGTGGGCGGAGAAACTCGATAGGGCAAATCTGGTGCTGATGTCAGATGTCGACGTCCGACATTAGCTTGCTCTCTCAAAGCATCAGAGTCATTCACCCTTCCATGCTGTGTAAACAACATTTCAATGTGTGCACATAACAAATCAAAGAATCACACAGGACAAAAGGAAAAGGGTCAATGGAGATCTATTTCTCCCTGGGTGGAAACAATTAATTGGGAAAACGTTATAAGCACATAACAAAGAAAGGAATCATACATTGCAAAATGAAATGGATATAGGGTCAATGGAGATCTATTTCTTAATGGGTGGAAAAAGGTTCATGGGAAAACTAAAATTAAATATCCACCTGTAGGGAATTAGAAATGAATGTTCTTTCATGTGGAATTAGTACGTGATGCCACCAGGCTGGTGGAGATAGAGACTGAGTACTTGGTGGGAACAAAGAACAGAATCTGTGGTTAAATGACTGAAGATATTTAGAATATCTGAAGGAGTTACTATTTAGTAAAAATAGTGCACTTTTATGGTATACTATGGCCTTGATTCAATTGAGCTGTCGTTGTTTACAGGAGCCCGTAAACTAATTTGCTGTTCAATTGGCGTCTTTTTGCGATCTGCAAACGATCTACGGGTTACAGGCTGAAAATCCATGCTGTTGTAAAAATAGTAACACACAATCCATCTAAGCCTTTGATCTTTCAAGCTTGCAACAGTTATAATCGCAAAATCGCTATTCAATTGCTACAGTTCCTCAAGCCCGCAAATATTTTCACACCAGTAAAGTCAAATGTAGAAGGAAATCCAACGGGTACCAGATAGGACTCACAAGGGGGTTTAACCCCTGTTCGTAGCACTGTAAATGCAAATAAAAAAATCAATACTACACTTCAAAAGATGGGGAAAGTGATGAAATACATTAGAATTAATTGCACAACAGCCTCAAGCTCGTAAATCTGCAATCAAAAATTATTTTTTTATGTGTAATTTCGGTTGTATATAAATTTTAGGAATCAATGAGTTAATACATATCAGGCCACCCACATGGACTAGAACATTTCCTTCATTCATTTTATTATTGTGTACATTGCAGGATTGCGAGTCTGATCGCATATCGGGCTCCTAAATGCTAATTGATTGACATGTAACCTCCATCTTTTACTGATGTCATGATGTCGGTCTCATTTTCTATTGGCTGTTTCTAAATCAGTAGTTGCGGCCGTGCGTAATTGATCATGTTCACGCTCTGAAATGCTACTCATGATTGCATGGTTTACGGTTTAGACTTTCGGCCTGTAAGTTGCGGGCTTGTTCAATTGAATCGCTCTGTAATTGTAGCAAATTTCAATTGAATAAGGCCCTATGTAAGTTATGTTTAAGTATGCTCTGATATATGGACTAATTCCCGCCACAGCTATCATCATTAAAACACTTAAAATGAATACAGTATAAAAGCCATTACTGTATAATTATTCCAACCCTAATTCACAACTCAATCCTATCAAAAGGAACAGAGTGATAGTGAAGTAAAAGATCACTCTTATTGACATGATTACAGCAATCCGAACCCTCAAGCAACCAGAAATTTTTTTAAGCATGTACTTTAAATACAAATTAAGATTTAAAGGGCTCAACAAATGCCAGGAGCCAGGTTATGATGCCACAAAATGCTTACAGGCACCTAGATTTCATCCCCTGTACGTCTCTGCAATTTGATTTTATCTAGAAGTAGACAGGCATGAGTGACTGAGCCAGGGCAGTGTTAGGGTTACATACCCCGGGCATGAGTGACTGAGCAAGGGAAGTGTTAGGGTTAAATTCCCCGGGGATGAGTGACTGAGTCAGGGCAGTGTTGGCGTTACATTCCCCGGGCATGAGTTACTGAGCCAGGGCAGTGTTAGGGTTACATACCCCGGGCATGAGTGACTGAGCCAGGGCAGTGTTGGCGTTACATTCCCGGGGCATGAGTGACTGAGCCAGGGCAGTGTTGGGGTTACATTCCCCGGGGATGAGTTACTGAGTCAGGGCAGTGTTGGCGTTACATTCCCCGGGCATGAGTGACTGAGCAAGGGCAGTGTTAGGGTTACATACCCCGGGCATGAGTGACTGAGCCAGGGCAGTGTTGGCTTTACATTCCCGGGGCATGAGTGACTGAGCCAGGGCAGTGTTAGGGTTACATTCCCCAGGCATGAGTGACTGAGCCAGGGCAGTGTTGGGGTTGCACTCCCTGACATGAGTGACCGAGCCAGGGCAGTGTTGGCGTTACATTCCCCGGGCATTAGTGACTGAGCCAGAGCAGTGTTGGCGTTACATTCCCCGGGCATGAGTGACTGAGTCAGGGCAGTGTTGGCGTTACTTTCCCCGGGCATGAGTGACTGAGCCAGGCCAGTGTTGGCGTTACATACCCCGGGCATGAGTGATTGAGCCAGGGCAGAGTTGGCGTTACATTCCCGGACATGAGTGACTGAGCTAGGGCAGTGTTGGCGTTACATTCCCTGGGCATTAGTGACTGAGCCAGGGCAGAGTTGGCGTTACATTCCCCGGGCATGAGTGACTGAGTCAGGGCAGTGTTGGCGTTACTTTCCCCGGGCATGAGTGACTGAGTCAGGGCAGTGTTGGCGTTACATTCCACGGGCATGAGTGACTGAGTCAGGGCAGTGTTGGCGTTACATACCTCGGGCATGAGTGACTGAGCCAGGGCAGAGTTGGCGCTACATTCCCCAACATTAGTGACTTAGCCAGTTCAGAGTTGGCGTTACATTCCCCGGGCATGAGTGACTGAGTCAGGGCAGTGTTGCCGTTACATTCCACGGGCATGAGTGACTGAGTCAGAGCAGTGTTGGCGTTACAAACCCCGGGCATGAGTGACTGAGCCAGGGCAGAGTTGGCGTTACATTCCCCGACATGAGTGACTGAGTCAGGGCAGTGTTGGCGTCACATTCCCGGGGCATGAGCGACTGAGTCAGGGCAGTGTTGGCGCTACATTCCCCGGGCATGAGTGACTGAATCAGGGCAGTGGTGGCGTTACATTCCCCGGGCATAAGTGAATGAGCCAGGGCAGTGCTGGCATTACATTCCACGACATGAGTGACTAAGCCAGGGAAGTGTTGGCGTTACATTCCCCGGGCATAAGTGAATGAGCCAAGCGCAGTGCTGGCATTACATTCCCCGACATGAGTGACTGAGCCAGGGCAGTGTTGGCATTACATTCCCCGGGCATGAGTGACTGAGTCAGGGCAGTGTTGGCGTTACATTCCCCGGGCATAAGTGAATGAGCCAGGGTAGTGCTGGCATTACTTTCCCCGACATGAGTGACTGAGCCAGGGAAGTGTTGGCGTTACACTCCCCGGGGATAAGTGACTGAGGCAGGGCAGTGTTGGCGTTACACTCCCCGGGGATAAGTGACTGAGGCAGGGCAGTGTTGTCGTAACATACCCCGGGCATCAGTGACCGAATCAGGGCAGTGTTGGCGTTACATACCCCGGGCATGAGTGAGTGAGCCAGGGCAGTGCTGGCATTACATTCCCCGACATGAGTGACTGAGCCAGGGCAGTGTTGGCGTTACATTCCCCGGGCATGAGTGACTGAGTCAGGGCAGTGTTGGCGTTACATTCCCCGGGCATAGGTGAATGAGCCAGGGCAGTGCTGGCATTACATTCCCTGACATGAGTGACTGAGCCAGGGCAGTGTTGGCGTTACACTCCCCGGGGATAAGTGAATGAGCCAGGGCAGTGCTGGCATTACATTCCCCGACATGAGTGACTGAGCCAGGGCAGTGTTGGCGTTACACTCCCCGGGGATAAGTGACTGAGTCAGGGCAGTGTTGGCGTTACATACCCCGGGCATCAGTGACTGAGTCAGGGCAGTGTTGGCGTTACATACCCCGGGCATGAGTGAGTGAGCCAGGGCATTGCTGACATTACATTCCCCGACATGAGTGACTGAGTCAGGGCAGTGTTGGCGTTACATTCCCCGGACATGAGTGACTGAGTCAGGGCAGTGTTGGCGTTACATTCCCCGGGCATAAGTGAATGAGCCAGGGCAGTGCTGGCATTACATTCCCCGACATGAGTGACTGAGCCAGGGAAGTGTTGGCGTTACATTCCCCGGGCATAAGTGACTGAGCCAGGGCAGTGCTGGCATTACATTCCCCGACATGAGTGACTGAGCCAGGGCAGTGTTGGCGTTACACTCCCCAGGCATGAGTGACTGAGTCAGGGCAGTGTTGGCGTTACATTCCATGGGCATGAGTGACTGAGCCAGGGCAGTGTTGGCGTTACACTCCCCAGGCATGAGTGACTGAGTCAGGGCAGTGTTGGCGTTACATTCCATGGGCATGAGTGACTGAGTCAGGGCAGTGTTATCGTTACATTCCCCAACATGAGTGACTGAGCCAGGGCAGTGTTGGCATTACATTCCCCGGGTATTAGTGACTGAGCCAGTTCAGAGTTGGCGTTACACTCCCCGGGGATAAGTGACTGAGGCAGGGCAGTGTTGTCGTAACATACCCCGGGCATCAGTGACCGAATCAGGGCAGTGTTGGCGTTACATACCCCGGGCATGAGTGAGTGAGCCAGGGCAGTGCTGGCATTACATTCCCCGACATGAGTGACTGAGCCAGGGCAGTGTTGGCGTTACATTCCCCGGGCATGAGTGACTGAGTCAGGGCAGTGTTGGCGTTACATTCCCCGGGCATAGGTGAATGAGCCAGGGCAGTGCTGACATTACATTCCCCGATATGAGTGACTGAGCCAGGGAAGTGTTGGCGTTAAATTCCCCGGGCATAAGTGAATGAGCCAGGTCAGTGCTGGCATTACATTCCCTGACATGAGTGACTGAGCCAGGGCAGTGTTGGCGTTACACTCCCCGGGGATAAGTGAATGAGCCAGGGCAGTGCTGGCATTACATTCCCCGACATGAGTGACTGAGCCAGGGCAGTGTTGGCGTTACACTCCCCGGGGATAAGTGACTGAGTCAGGGCAGTGTTGGCGTTACATACCCCGGGCATCAGTGACTGAGTCAGGGCAGTGTTGGCGTTACATACCCCGGGCATGAGTGAGTGAGCCAGGGCATTGCTGACATTACATTCCCCGACATGAGTGACTGAGCCAGGGCAGTGTTGGCGTTACATTCCCCGAGCATGAGTGACTGAGTCAGGGCAGTGTTGGCGTTACATTCCCCGGGCATGAGTGACTGAGTCAGGGCAGTGTTGGCGTTACATTCCCCGGGCATAAGTGAATGAGCCAGGGCAGTGCTGGCATTACATTCCCCGACATGAGTGACTGAGCCAGGGAAGTGTTGGCGTTACATTCCCCGGGCATAAGTGAATGAGCCAGGGCAGTGCTGGCATTACATTCCCCGACATGAGTGACTGAGCCAGGGCAGTGTTGGCGTTACACTCCCCAGGCATGAGTGACTGAGTCAGGGCAGTGTTGGCGTTACATTCCATGGGCATGAGTGACTGAGCCAGGGCAGTGTTGGCGTTACACTCCCCAGGCATGAGTGACTGAGTCAGGGCAGTGTTATCGTTACATTCCCCAACATGAGTGACTGAGCCAGGGCAGTGTTGGCATTACATTCCCCGGGTATTAGTGACTGAGCCAGTTCAGAGTTGGCGTTACATTCCCCGGGCATGAGTTACTGAGTCAGGGCAGTGTTGGTGTTACATTCCACGGTCATGAGTGACTGAGCCAGGGCAGTGTTGGCGTTACATTCCCCGGGTTAAGCACTGCACCCTCCAGCTGAAGGTACCTGTGTGTAAGTGAGGAGTGAAAGCTGCTGCTGCTAGAACAGCACTCACTGACACATATACTTAGCAGAGCATTCTATATGCAGCTAATCTAGGCCTCTTTATTATGTAACTCTCAAGCAACCAGAAACTACAATTATCCGGCACCTACCAATCTCCATGGGTGCCGGTTAACTGGGAGTCTACTTTACTATAAAAGGAGATTAAGATCAATTGTAAATTCAATAGCTCTGCAGCTTTGTGAAAAGAGTTCACCCAATATTATGTATATACAATTAAGAAGGTTAAATTCCAGTTACATGTGGAAGCGAATTGAAACACTTAGTGTGAGTAATAAATCTATTTTTACATGTAAAACATTGCTAAATTTCTTAACCCATACTCCGTTATATTGTAAACAAATGCTAAATTTCAAGCAATGTATGCTAGTGAGCTTAAGACACAATAACATTGATTATCACCTGACTTACTCTCCCTGCAAAATGTTGCACAACAAAAAAAATTATCATACACATACTCCAAAAAATGAGAGGTAACATAGCCCTCATCCTCTCTTTTTCTCTCCATCCTCTCTCTACTAGCCTCTTCTCCCCCACAAATCTTCCTTATCATTATCCCTCTTTCACCCCATCCAATCTCTCTCTCTTTTTTCATCACATTCCAACTGTTGTGGATGAAATTTTAGAGAACCACTCTTTCAATTAGGAAAGTCTATGTGCCATTTCAAAATATCTAAAAAACAACAACAAAATGTAAAACAGCGAAATTAAAAGACAGCAGAAAAACTCATTGCCATTTTATGAAAGTAGCCTTTTTGCATGATTAGCCCCACAAAACACTTTATAATATTTCACTACAGTTATAGTTTAAATGTTAAATTATTCTGTTAATGTTCATACTGTTCCAAGTTTGTAACACAACATCAAAAGTTTATTACTTGAATTTAGTGAAAAGTTTATTTGCATAGAAGACGTAGATTGAGTTCGAAAATGTAAATCTATCATTCAATTGTAAATATTAATCCAGGGAGTCATCCGATCGCCACTTCATGGGGTCAGGAAGAAATTCATTTTTTGCAAACTTTGACACTATTGGCTAAGTTTCAAAGACAGTTTTTACTGTTTGCCTTCCTCTGGATTCAATATACATTTTCATTAACAGTTGATCATCTATAACTTGCATGTTAAAAAACATTACGTCAAATTGACACTACTCATTAATACAATGTTCACCTGTTGTTACATTAATATGTTAATACTGTTCAACAAATATAATTTAATTCTTTAACTGTTCAGCACTTACAACTTGCAGTTTAAAAAAATAAACATGTTGACGATAAAAATTGTACTTATTTATATATAAGAAAAACTTTAAGACTGTCTAATACGCATCTTACATGCAACATAGAATTCACAACAGACACATTTCATTGCGGTCATTTTTTGACGGGCAAGTCGCTAGTAATATAATAATAAAGATAAAAAAATGAATAAAAAATGATAAATATAATTAGAAATAGTGCCATGATCTTCAGCCTGGCTGCTAAAGAGACTCAAGGCCCCTAAAGGATCCAGTACAGATGAGTTTCCTACAACATGGACATATTACATCTCACAGAGTCCTTTGCACCTTTTACCCTTCCCAACAAGAGCATTGCAAAAGAAAAGTAAAATTATATATAGCAAAAATAAAAAATAAAACAAATTATAAAGCAATTATAATAGTCCAATATTGTTACGACACCCCCAAGAACGATACCATGCTCCGTTTTTGAGGGTCAAAAAAGTGAACTGAACTTTATTGAAAAATCACCCATTTTAAACATGTCACACACAGTGGAGGGAGTGGCTACCTTTGGTCAACCCCTAATTACCCCGGTCCAATCGGACAGGGTTAAGGCGTGGGAACCAGGAGTCCCCTCCCCCAGGAGCCGCCCACTAGGCGTGGCTAACTGCTCATTCTCCCTCTGACAATGGATGTAGGAACATCTTCAGGCTCACTTACGCCCCTGCTAGGAGATGGGGGAACCCCAGGCCATCTCATCATTCAAGAGTCCTACCCCCATTGTTCATGGTGCCATCTTGTCTGCTAAAACCCTTTTGTTCTGCTATCTCTTGTGTGTTTTAGCAGATAGAATTAAGAGGCAGATGGGCAACTCCTGACCGAGTGTATGAGACCAAAGATATTTGACTGCATACCACATGGCTGCCACTCCACAACACAATACGATATTTTTTCAGATATAACCACAACATATTATAACCCAGAACATATCTCCAGATAGCTTAGGTCTGAGCACACATTATTACTGAATGGCGCTCAGACCACACACATACAGTTCAATGGCCATGGAGCCAAAGTATTTCTGCATAGGAAAATAAAGTATTTAAATGCCGGTCCATAGTCAAAAGGCACCAGGCAGGCAACCAGACTCCTCCAATGTACAGTGGCGAGATTGGTCTCGTCACAAATATGATCTGTGGAAAAATGTAAAAGTCTCTCAATAATGGAGTCCTTAGCACAAAGTTCACAGTCCAGATGTTAAAAGTCTATTGAATGAAAGCTTTACAATCAGTTATTATAAAGCACAAGCAAGAAAAAAAAATCAAATACTAATGAAAAAAAAAAACTAATAGGTTCATAGGGAGCTTTTTGTGCCAAGAGGTTTTCAACTGACAAGAGGACATCCCTTGAGGTTAGAAGTAAAAAGATTCCACCTTAAAGAAAGAAAAGGGTTCTTCACAGTAAGGGTGGTTAATCTGTGAAATTCTCTACCAGAGGAGGTGGTGACAGCAAATTCGATGGATAACTTTAAAAGGGGGCTTGATCTATTTCTAATTAAAAAGGGAATTCAGGGTTATCATGGATAATTAGAGAGACGGTATTGATCCAGGGATAAATCCGATCACCAGTGTCTGGGGTCAGGAAGGAATTATTATTTTTTTGCCTTCCTCTGGATTAATAATTAAAAAAAAATACAAAATAATAGTTAAATAATTGATTAATAATAAATTAACAACTAATTAATTAATATGAATCTGCATATTGCAGATCAGAGGAGATCTTAAAAGATTGAACTTGATGGACTGTAAGTCTTTTTTCAACCTTAATTACTATGTAACTATGTAACTAAATAAAAAATAATAAATCCAGATAAAATAAGTGAGCACCTGATTGACCAAGTCCATAAAAAAAGGAAATAGTCCAATGGGGTGGATGAAAGCATCCACATAAGCTGTTATATGTTACCATGATATAGTCCAGATTGTGGTGCAATAGATATAAAAGTCCAGATATGTAAATAAAACAATGGTTAATGCAAACAAAATGGCCTCACTTCCTTTTCACAAAACACCACCCAACCAATTACCAATAACTAGGCCATAGAACCAGTTTCCCTTTATCCTTATTGTCTTATGAGGTATTTAGGTGATAGATGTAGTTTAATAACCAATACATTTTCCACTGATATTACTAACAATCCAGAGTTTATGCATGATAACTTCTTCTTTCCCTAGTTGCTCTTCCTTATCAGATGTACGTACTAGATCCTAGCAAGTTGATAGAACAAGGTGCATAAGTGTTAGAAGTCGAAGGACAGTAAAAAGGAAGACAGGTATAGTAAAAAGTAGAAAAAGTAAAAATGAAAAAACAGTGAAAACTTATGCTGAGACAATCTTCATACAAACCCAGTCTTACACATCACACTTAGCCAGGTCCCTCTTTGTTCATACGATAAACAGGCGGATTGCTTCTGGATGGTGAGATCCTCTGGTCAAAGCAATAGACATCATGTGTCCAGATTTTCAGGCAGAGGTGTAGGAAGTGTGGGGCGTGGGGGACACAGCGCGACGGGTGTCTTTTCTTTGGGTGCGACACAACTTACTCCACCAGCCGTCCGGGGCAGTTGCACCCCTGTGCCGTTCCCTCAAGCTCCCTGCTCCTCCCAGGCTCTCTCCTCTGATCATGGGGAAAAGGAGGAGCCACCAGGGGGCGGAGCCTGTACAGGAAGAGCCAGTAGACCCTGCATGAAGACTGAGGTCATATGGTTGGAGAGGGGGAGAGAGAGACATCGGAGGGACAGAGATGGGAGAGACAAAGGGGGGGGGGGAGGATGGGAGAGACAGAGAGGGGGAGAATGGGAGAGACAGCGGTGAAGAGGATAATAGAAACAGAGAGGGGGAAGATGGGAGACAAGGAGGGGGAGGATGGGAGAGACAGAGGGGGGAGAGGATGGTAGAAACAGAGAGGGAGAGGATGGGAGAGACAGAGTGAGGAGAGGGTGGAAGAGACAGAGTGGGAGATGATGGGAGAGACAGAGGGGGGATAGGGTGGGAGATACAGAGGGGGGCTGATGGGAAAGACAGAGGGGGGAGAGGATGAGAGAAGCAGAGAGGGGAGAGGATGAGAGAAGCAGAGAGGGGAGAGGATGGGAGAGACAGAGAGTGGAGAGGATGAAAGAGACAGTGAGGGGAGATTATGAGAGTGACAGAGGGGGGAGATGTTGGGAGAGACAGAGGATGAGAGAGACAGAGAGGGGAGAGGATAAGAGAGACAGAGGGGGGAGAGGTAGTATTTATATGTATGATATATCATCAATTAATTTTGAAAGGTGGCCCCGCCCCTTTCATCCCCATTGCCCCGCCCATCCCTCCCTAATAATGCCTTTTACACCATATCATGACTCTGCCTACTGCGCATTCACTTATCCACACCCTAAAGTGCCCCATACCACTGAACCAGTGGCTGCCCGTTCATTGGGGCGACGGGGCAACCGCCCCCCCCCCCAACAATTTTCAGCCCCCGCAACAATTTTCAATCACTCTACCACTAGATTACACATTTATTTCATATATACTCTCATAAAATAATAAAATATTATCTGTATATCAGCATTCATGTGTTCTTCCGTATGCTTTTGTTAAAAATATTCACCTGGGAGACTGTCACTTTAAGATAACCCCTTGTATGCCTTCACTGCTGTGTGCTATCTCCCAATGCTTCCCTGGACGCTGTCTGATTATATTACCAGCCCTTAGATAGTGTCTGAGTGAGTCATGACCGTTATTCAATTCCGCCCAGCAACCAGGGAGAAGCTATGCATGGGCAGTGAGAATGTATCCATTTGAATGACTGACAGCCTTCCAGCAACAACCAATGAGTGCTGGAAGGCTGTCTAGTTGGCAGGTTCCCCATATAGACCCACCCAGATCGTTAGCCAAGCGTGCCCACTAACTAATAGAGCCTCGAGTTTCCCTGTGACAGGTGCCCTGCTATATAAATCTGACCCCATAAGCCAGCCCTCTCTGTTACAAGCTACCACTGAAACTGAGACCTGCCTGGCTGGACCCATCACTGAGACTAACCCAACCCAACCTACAGTAAGTCTAAACACTGCCCTGCCCAAACCCCTAGTCCCCCTAATAAACTAAGGGCCCCCCAGTTACCCCACTATGCCTGCCTGCCACCCACACACCCACCCACCAACTTACCTACCTAGGACCGCAATGCCTGTGCCAACCCCCAATCACCCCGCAGTAGGCCCATGGGGCCTTTGCCAACCCCCGATCACCCCTGCAGTAGGCCCATGGGGCCTGCCCATGGGGCCTGTGCCAACCCCCAATCACCCACCGTTGTAGGCCCATGGGGCCTGTGCCAACCCCTAATCACCCACCGCTGAAGGCCCATGGGCCTGTGCCAACCCCAAATCACCCACCGCTGTAGACCCATGGGGCCTGGCCAACCGCCAATCACCCACCGCTGTAGGCCCATGGGGCCTGGCCAACCGCCAATCACCCACTGCTGTAGGCCCATGGGGCCTGTGCCAACCCCCAATCACCCCCCTGTAGGCCCATCGGGGCCTGGCCAACCCCCAATCAACCTCACCCCAACCTACCGACCTCACGCCACCGTGACCCAACTACCAACCCACCTACCTAACTACCAACCCACCTACCTAACTACCACCCTGACCCAACTACCAACCCAATGACCACACCCCACCCTGACCCAACTACCAACCCACCTACCTACCACTCTGACCCAGTGACCACACCCCACCCTGACCCAACTACTAACCCACCTACCTACCACCTTGACCCAGTGACCACACCCCTCCCTGACCCAACTACCAACCCACCTACCTAACTACCTGTAATACCTGTAAGTATTCTACGAAACTATTACGGACATATTCCGAATCAGTGATGATCACTAATTCCTTAATATCATGCTCTATTGCGGTTTGGACAGCGCGATATACGGCTACCAATTCTGATATTTGACTAGTCTTAGATCCTATTTTATAACTCTCAGGTGGAATCGGGATATTGTCTTTCCATACATTACCGATTCCTGCAACCAATTTGTTATCTGCCCCCTCCTTAATATGATATGCACATCCATCCACGTAAACTGTGGGTAAAGTATTACATAATACCTCTTCATATACCTTATGGGGAGATAATTTGTATTCCTTCATAAGGTCCATTTCGGACCAATTTTCTCTAAGAGGATCCTTGGCGGTACAATCATGTAAATCAGCTAACCCTTGGGCCACTGGATTCCTCTTATTCTGTGCATATCTAATTTCCAAAGGCCATCCTTGTAAGGATAAAGTCCATGCGGTTATACGGCTATTTGACAAATTATCGGCTCTAATTTTATCACTCTGAATGTATTGTAATGGTTGATGAGCGGTTTCTACTATAATTTTCTCACCTTGGATAAAATTTCGGAAATTATGTAGGACCCATACTGTAGCAAACAGAGCTTTCTCACAGTCATTAAACTTTACCTCTACAGGTGATAATGTCTTACTTGCATACGCAATAACTTTACTATGCTGGTCATATTTCTGATATAGAACGGCGCTCAAGCAAAAATCAGTATATCCAGTTTCTAAAAAGAATGGTTTACGCATTTTAGGATAAACTAGGCAAGTAGCTTGGCTGAGTTTTTGTTTTAATTCGTTTACGGCTTGATTTTGAATTTCCCCCCATTGCCAAGGCTCTCCTTTCTTTAATAATCGAATGAGAGGCCTAGTTACCTCTGCATAGTTATCAATAAACTTACGAGAATAATTGGTGACACCTAAAAATGATCGTAATTCTTTTAAATTTGTAGGGGTTCTGGTTTTAAAAAGAGCTTCCACTTTCTTTTTCTGTGGATTTATACCTTCAGGAGTTATTTAATGGCTTAAAAAATTAACTTTAGTGCGGCACCATTGTGCCTTTTGAAGAGACAGTTTAACTCCTGCATGTTTCAATTGATCTAGAACATATCTGATTTCAAAAATATGTTTATCAAAATCATTATTTTTAATCAAGATATCATCTACATATGTTAATGTCCCTCGCTCTTGAGCGTCAGGCATTGCCTTATGTAAAAATATAGCAAACTCATGCCCTGAATTTATAAAACCAAATGGGGTTCTAGTCCATGTATATTGCTGTTTCCCAAAGGTCCTCTTCATTTACTTTAATGGTCCAATAACCTTGGGCACAATCAAGCGTAGTAAATAATTTAGATCCTTGTATTTGTGCTAAACATTGATCGATATATGGAACGGGCCATGCAGACATGTACACCCGTTTATTTAATTGTCTTGAATCAGCGCATAAACGCCAAGTTCCATTTGGTTTCAAGACACCTAGAATAGGGTTATTAAAAGAACTGTGCACCGGTCTAATAATTCCCCTAGACTCTAGGTTCTTGATAATATCTGCCAATGATTCATAAGAGGCAAGAGGGAGTCGATATTGTTTCACAAATACAGGTGGCATATTTGGGTCAGTTTTAATTTTAGTGACATGTAAATTTGTCAAACCACAATCATATGAATCCTTAGAGAACATATCTTGGTAATCAATTAATACTTGTCTTAGTTTTTGGCGTTCAATGTCATTAGAACATCCGCTAGCTAAGGCTATCTGTTCCTCAACTCTTTCTCTAAACCCAGGGAATACCTCAGGCTGACTAATCTCATAAGTCTCCTCCAATTGTGTAGACAAATCAGTAGTGATCATACTTACCTGCGTCTCAGTGGTCTGATATTTCTCATACTCTTGTTCATCAATGGTTTGGTTAAAAATAAGTTCATTATCCATAATATCACAGTTACCTTCAGTGAAACTAAAAGGATAAATAGACTGGACAGTAAATAATCCCTCAGGTTGTGTGTCAAAACACTGATCCATAATCTGGTCATCATTTACATCATTCTCTGGTATCAAACCAATAACAATATTCATAAACTCAGAAGTAAAATACTCAGAATCTATAGCCATACCTATTAGGGATCCCTTCTCCAAATGTATTGGATGGGATGCTGTGTTATTTACCAGAATAATGAAAGATATCTGTGTTGTAGTAATTAGAGGTGTATGAATGAGGGTGAGGCCTTTTCGTTGCATCTGATGACTAAGATTTACAAAGGCATCAATACCTTTAATCTTTTGACCCCTTTTTACCTGTAAAGGGAGAGGAAATTGTGCCACCCCCTCTGGTATTGTAACACTTTGGTTACGGCATAAGGCATTTGTTGTGCAGATTTCAATGCTTCGGAGTCATTTAGGAATTCTAAGGGCTTATCCTGTAGTCTAGACCAAATAACATTATTGATCAAATCAATTTGGGATGCAAAGCGATGTAATAAATCATTTCCAATATAGATTGGATATTGGGAACCCTGAATAACTAAGAATAGGTGCATAACCCTTTTACCCCCAATGAAAAGAGGTAATAAACATTTTGCCATAATAGCATGAGTTGAAGTTTCATGATCTATTTTACATACCCATTGATCATCGGGTTGTGTATTTCGGATTAAATTAGTATTCTTTATTTGTTTTAATAAGCTCTCATTAACATAGCTATGCTCATGTTTTAGAGCTAGTTTTGCTTGTTGAGAATTTCTCATACCTGGAAAATCAACAGGAATAAATAAACCTTCATCATTGGTTTCTATTTCCACTAGAAATCTAGAGTGTTTACTTATGTTTAAAGGCTTAGAATCGTTCTTATTTAAAGAGATAGTTAATACATTTCCCTCTATTTGAATATTTTTAATATGAGCCTGATCAATTTGGATCACATTTTCATTATTTACTTGTTCTCCATTAATGTCTTTACATTTAAGTACTGTCATTTCAGGCATTCGATTGTTTTGGAAGTGAATCTCTACTGATTCCTCCTTTTTCTCAATAACATGACAGTTCCTTTGCATATGAGGTTGTTTAACCTGATCATAATTGATGGGAAATTTAACTTGTGACCATATCACACCATCAATAAAATCAATTACTGGACTAAATCTTCTAAGTAAATCAGTCCCAATTATAATTTTGTAACTAGGAATATCCACTATAATAAATGGATGTTTCATTTGTTTATTTCCTATTCTGATATCTAACCACACATGGCCTACAGTATTAACTTTAATACCATCAAAATTTCTAACAGTTCCCACGAATGGTTTCAGAATAGTTTTCTTTTTGGTTTTACTCTCAATTTCCTCATAGGTCTCTTTGGAAATTACAGTGACTTGGGAACCTGTATCAATTAATGCTTTATGATTTAAGGTTTCAACATTCTGTATACCAATAGAAACATAATATCGGTTCTGTATTTCCTCCATTTCACATAAGAAATGTGTATGTCTTAACATCTCTAACTTCTTCCATTGTTTATTTTTATTTGAGAAGTCAGATTGTGGAGTATGATCTATCCAATTTATAACTATTTCTGTAGGATTATCAGCAATTTCCTGATTAACATTTGTTTCACTTTCAATATACTGAACAGGTAATAAATCATCTGTCATGACATTGCAATGCTCTTCTATTTCAACTATTAATCCTTTACCGGTAGACACTAGTTCAGTCTGTGTTACCTCATGTGAGCTTAAAGGTTCAACACTCCTTCCTTGCTGAATAGGAATTTCTGAAGGAAAATGGAATATATTATCAACATTCTTTTTAGGACATATTTTTGTATTTTTATTTGAATCAGGGGATTCACTAGTATCACTTCTGTTTGTGTTATTGATCATTAATCTATTTTCACAATTAGTATTTAGTCATTGGCTTTGGCTTTGAGAATTTTGACCATTTTGGGTTGGATCATTTCTCACTGACTGAGTAGTAAATCCTGCCATAAATGCAGCCATCTGTTGTGTCAAAAGTTTAACCTGCTCTTCTAAATTAGATGATGGTTTAGAATCTTGGTTTTGGCTATATCTTTTAACCCTTTGATTCTCTGAATAATTTGAAGTGTTAGGCATTGGAGGGGTTAATCTCCCTTCTGCATTAGGAGATTTTGTTCTCCAGACATAATTTTTAATAGGATTGTTTCCTCTGTAATTTGGACTAACATAAAAAGAATCATTATTTGTATTTTGAGATTTTTCACTTGCAATTTTTACTGGCCTAAATGATAACTGTGCTTGACTTGATTTGTTCGAATTTTTAACAACATCTGCGTAAGACTTTGTACCTGTCTCATACTGTAAATTAGGTTTAACAGAAATTTCTGCCACAGTTTGATTATTAAATTTTTCCCTTCGCTTATAATTATTCCCATCATCAAGCTGAATCTCATATATTTTAGTACATTCATTTACCAACCAACTTAAAGGCTTGGCGTCATCAAAATCACGCGCCATATTTCTCTGAATGTACAAAGGTAGTGCATGGAAGTAAATTCTCTTAAATTCAGGAGATTCTGGGTCTGTCTTTTTCGCAGTCTGTCTATAAGCGTGTTTTAAGGTGATTAAAAATTCTTTTGGACTTTCGTCAGGCTTACATTTTAGATTATGAACTGCTTTCATAGCAGCCTGTGGGTTTCTATACTCAGAAAAGTATTTTCTCACCTCAGATTTATATATCTCCCAATCATTTATATCGCTGTCATGGAGAGAGGTGAAAAATGAGGTATAAGAGCTATCAAATGACCAAGGGAGGTATGATATTTTATCATTAGCCCCCCTTATCCCTAGTTCAACCATCACCCTTTCTAGTGAATCAAGGTGGTCTTCTATGGACAATTTAGAATTTTTGGTGTAAGGTTTAATTAATTTTCTTATAGCCTGGGCTTTCTCATGGAAAGAGAGTCTTTTATTTGATCGTATATCTTCATCACTGTCAGTCTCATTTTTAGAGCTATGTAAGATTTTTATAGGTGATCGTTTATGTTTATTCCTTGAAGGTACTATTTCTAATTCTTCCTCAGAATCACTAAAATCCTTCATCACAATCTTGCTTGAGGCGTAATCTTGAGCCCTATTTAAATCCATTTTTAGATTTTCAACATCTTGTTGGTATTGTTTAATCTCATTCTTAGCTATAGTCAGTAATTTTTGGATCTTTTTATTCTCTACAAGTATCTCAGCCTCATGAATTTTCTTGTCAGTTAATTCTTGAGTTAAAATTTCAATCTTTTGTTGCAATTTCTTCTGTTCTATTTTTAAATCCTGACAAGCCTGAACATACTTTTGTGCTAGTTTATCAGCATATTCAGCTTTCTCATTTAAGTATTCACATTTCTCAGACAATTCCTCAAATTGAACTAATTTTTGACTTTCCTCACCGGTATCTCTTGCACGCTCAGCTACCAATTTATTTATTTCTGCCTGTAATTCATTGCATTTCTCTGAATATTTACCATTTAAATTTTGGGCTGCGTTAAATGTCTCTGTCGTTTCAACAACTGTTTTCCTTAATTCTTGAATTTTGATAGACTGCTGCTCTGCTAGCTGCGTTTTTTCTCCATGTAAATCTCTCAGAGTTTGACAAGTAATAGCAATGTCTTGGATCTGATTATTTAAATCTTTTATGGTAATTTCTTTTTGGGAATTTTGATATTTCCAGCTTCTGGCTAATTCCATCCAAACAGTAGATAACCTAGCTAAATGCTTCTTTCTTTCTGATTTAATTTGAATTGCATTTATAGTGCTCATCATGGTTGTTAACAAAGTTTTATCTTTGAACCAATCATCAATTGTATCACCATCAATTTCAGGATGTATTTTAGCCAAATATTCTGACAACTGTTCCCTGTATTCACAAACAGGATATACATTTGAAACTAAAGTTTTAACTAACAACTCCATTCCCTGTTTACCATGACCAATTATGTCATCTAAAGATAATGCTCCTACTGTTTCAGAACCAAAAACACCTTCAGCCATTTTATTTTCTTCTTAACAAATGTTATTCAATAAAAAGTTTTAAATCAATTAAATAATTGACCACGTGTCTATAAAGATATATATCTCGCTGGGGCCTCCAAATATGTCGGGGTTAATACGACATATTATTTTCTATATAATATAGAATACTGAATATTGAGTTCAGAATCAATTTATAGACACATATTCCTCTTTATAAAATAACATTTATTGAAAATATCAAAATCAACTAGTCTAATGAAAAATGTAATATATCAAATCAAAATGTAAATATAACACAATAATATATCAAAATCAAAATGCAAATATAACACAGTAATATATCAAGATCAAAAGCAGATAAAACACAGTATAGCCAGTCAGATAAATAAAAGAAAATCAATACATCATATTGATATACTTATTATTTATGATATTTTCTATGCAGTCCTAAAATTTCAATATAAAAGTGTACTTCATTCACATGAACAATAAAACCTGGGATAGCAACCCATAGAACAAAAATCAGATAAATCAATTAATAAAATTCATTCTTAATAACGTTTTAGCATGTACTAACAATGTCTAATGATATTAAAATATATGCAGCTATACAGGAATATATTGAATATCACACAATAAGTAAAGTATTTTATAATATAATTGATAAGTTAGCTAAGTAGGTCAATTTGTCTGTATTGGTCAAAAAGAAAAATGAGATATCTAATTTTGTATCAAAATTTATATCCGGAGTATAAATTTCAATGACAAAAGGAAATCTAAATAACTTTTTGATAAGAAATAAACCAAACAGAGAAATTATGGTAATAATTCTCAATTATATCATAAAATAAAATATCTCAATTTATACATTACCAATTATGACACAATTCCACTAGTTAATTCCAAAGTTGTTTTGGCTTTTCCACAAGATAGAAGTTTTCTTATCTCTTCCTTTCTTTTCTCTCTTTTCTCTCTCTCCTGTTGTTTCTCTTTTTCTCTCCTTGTTATTTTCTTCCTCCTTTTTTTTAGATCCTGTCTCTATCCATAATTATACCTCTTGCTTATTTGCCTATCAGAATCCCAAATCAGTTAAAGTATCTATTAACCAATAAAATCTTTTCATGATGTCATCATTTATTTAAATTTTACAAAGAATATATTTTCCTATAGAGACATTTATTCCTATAACCATAAGATGGCGCTCTCAGACCTTTGAATTTTTATCCCTTTTAATTAGCTAATGATCCTTTGACCCTTTACCTATAAACAAGATGAAGTCATAAGAATGTTATCAATTTGACAGATTTACTATAATGTTTACCAGACTTAATGTCTATGAAGCGAATATTTCACATGTGAATATTTAAGGAGTGATTTTATTACCTAGACTTATGAGTTCAGTCAGATATTTATCTCTTATAGAACAATGGATTATTCAAATCATGGATAGTTCACTGGTGAGCAGCTGTGAAAATATATCTTTCACATAGATGTTTTCAAGTAATAGAATTGCATGCATAGGTATATATATATAAATATAACAGCATATAAAATATTAATACAATGGATATAAAAATAGTGGTTAATAATTGGAATATCATATTATACCATAATATTCATATAAGATAGAACTTTATTCATACAGAAGTTCTGACATTCCTCTGGATGTAAATGGGAAGTGCGATGATAAATTTGGCCTTGGACTTTAAAACAGTAAGGACCATGTCCTGGTACATTAGCAGCTAATGTTGCCCCCATAGATGCAAAGGATATGGCACTATTGTAGGATATTATGTTTGTCTTTAAATTTTTGTAGTTTGGAAAAGTAGGTTCAGTCATAATGCTTTGTAAATAAATTGGAAATTCGTTTCTTTCTGGAAGTTTGACCTTGCCTTTTTGACAGCAACTAATAAATTGGCAATCTCTGGGTCTCTCCTGTTTAAAATAATAAGCCTCACAAAACTGACATTGAGTAGTCATGTCCCCACAACTATGAACCTCTACTGCTAAAGACTTGAGTAAAGGACAATTTGCAAAGCATATAGCAGTTTGACTTTCATATTCATCAGGTGAAATGTCATGTAATGTTTCAACAACAGGTTCTAAATGCTTTGTTTTTGTTGTGGCTTTTCTTGGTATATGTTGTATTGGTTTAGGTAAAATGTCATGTAATGTTTCAGGAACAGGTTCTAAATGCTTTGTTTTTTTCGTGGCTTTTTTTGGTATCTCTTTTATTTTTTCTGGTAAAATGTCATCTGATGTTTGAGGCACAGGTTGTAAATGCTTTATTTGCTTGGTAGTTTTTTTTTGGCTTATCTTTAATTTTTGCAGCTGATAGTCTTTTGGTTGCAAGTCTTTTGCGTTCTTTTTCTCGTCAAATTTCTTTGTCCTCTGGTGTTTGCTGCTCGGCCTATCTCTCTTGTCTTTCTCTAGTTTGACGCCTTTTCTTCTCTTGTTTGCTCTCGTTAGTAGCCATGTTAATCTGTAAAGCAAAAAAATTAAATGTAATTGGGTATATTGAAATTTGTAATTACTGTTAAACATTATTGTGCATAATTGAGAAATAAGAGGTAAATCATTAATGTATTAGTTATATTTAGTTAAAAGTTAAAAGTCCTGGCCTCATTGATTCACAATTTGTCCAATTCAATACTGCTGTAAATAAGCAGTTAACATCTTTTTTTTAAATAAGTTTTTAGTTATTGAAAACCTTGTTTGTGGATAGATGTTTACCAATTAAAAATGTATTTGCCAAAAAAACATTGATGTGGTTATTTACACATGTATTGCATAGTGCCAATTGAAATTGAATAAGGGACATAGTTATTCATTTTATTTATTTTTTTCTGTTGACACGGATGCAGATGAAACATGTTTCTTTAGTTTTCTCCTTTTGTACTTATTATACTGTACCTTGGTTGAAGTGTGATTTGAATCCAAATGTTTGTTGGTCCTCGGTTAAAAATCTTTGTCCAATGGTCTGGTCCTCTGTTGAAAGTCCTCGTCCAATGGTGTAGTCCTCTGTTGAAAGTCCTCGTCCGATGGTGTGGTCCTCTGTTGAAAATCCTCGTCCTATGGTCTGGTCCTCTGTTGAAAGTCCTGGTCCGATGGTGTGATCCTCTGGCGATAGCCCTCTTCCGATGTTGTGGTCCTCTGGTGAAAGTCCTCGTCCGATGGTCTGGTCCTGTGTTGAAAGTCCTCGTCCGATTGTCTTCACGCAGTATCTGTTGTAAAATAAAATTGAAAATGTTGTTTGAGTTAAATGTCTTTTAAATCAAGCAAAAATGTCTTAATTTTGGTGTATTGTATCTGTTATGGTGAATTTTTTCTATGTGTTTGTCTGACTTTATCTACATTCCTGTTTTGTGTGCACCACTTTTGTTATGCTTATTTAGGCTTCTTTGTAAGGCTTCTAGGTTGTTAAACATTAAAAAAGAATATTAACTCAGTTTGCTATGTGTTTGTGGGATTTTTTCTACAATCCTGTTTTGTGCGCACCACTTGTGGTATACTTATTTAGGCTTCATTGTGATGGTTATAGGTTTTTAAACATGAAAGAAGAATATTAATGTCGTTTGCTATGTGTTTGTGTGACTTTTTCTACAATCCTCTTTTGTGCGCACCACTTGTGGTATACTTATTTAGGCTTCATTGTAATGGTTATAGGTTGTTAAACATTAAAGAAGAATCTTAATGTAGTTTCCTATGTGTTTGTGTGAGTTTTAGTACAATCCTGTTTTGTGCGCACCACTTCTGGTATACTTATTTAGGCTTCTTTGTAAGGCTTATAGGTTGTTAAACATTAACTAAGAATATGAATTTAGTTTGCTATGTGTTTGTGTGATTTTTTCTACAATCCTGTTTTGTGCGTACCACTTGTGGTATACGTATTTAGGCTTTATTGTGATGGTTATAGTTTTTTAAACATGAAATAAGAATATTAATGTAGTTTGCTATGTGTTTGTGTGACTTTGTTACAATCCTTTTTTGTGCGCACCACTTGTGCTATACTTATTTAGTCTTCATTGTAATGGTTATAGGTTGTTAAACATTAAAGAAGAATCTTAATGTAGTTTTCTATGTGTTTGTGTGAGTTTTAGTACAATCCTGTTTGCATCACTTCTGGTATACTTATTTAGGCTTCTTTGTAAGGCTTATAGGTTGTTAAACATTAACTAAGAATATGAATTTCGTTTGCTATGTGTTTGTGGGAGTTTTTCTACAATCCTTTTTTGTGCGCACCACTTGTGGTATACTTATTTAGTGTTCTTTGTAAGGCTCATAGGTTGTTAAACATTAAAGAAGAATATAAATTTAGTTTGCTATGTGTTTGTGTTATTTTTGTACAATCCTGTTTTGTGTGTACCACTTTTGGTATAGTTATTTATGGTTTTTTGAAAGGCTTATAGGTTGTTAAACATTAAAGAAGAATATGAATTTAGTTTTGTATTTGTTATTTTTTTTTGTGTCCAATCCTATTTTGTGTGTACCATATGGTGCATAGTTGGGGCCTCATTCAATTGCAATTTGCCCAATTGAATTGGACCCTAAATAAACAAATAACATATATTTTTTAAATAATGTTTTAGTTATTGAAAACCTTTCTTTTGAATAGATGCTTGCAAACAAAAAACTTCTTTAAAAAATATATGTAATGTGGTTATTTAGGGCCCTATTCAATTGTTCAAATTGCAATTGAATGAGGGCCTTGATTCACTTAATGAGACCGTCATTCAATTGCGATGTTGCCAATTGAATATGGCTGTAAATAAGCACATAACATATATTTTTTAATTAAGTTTTTAGTTAGTGCAAACCATGCTTTTAGATAGATGCTTAGAGCCTGATTCAATTCCGAGTTGCCCAATTGAATAGGGCTCTATATAAGCACATATAAAAAAATGTAAACAAACTTTTTAGTTACTGAACCTAGCCGTTAAACCTTAGCACTTTGTCAATGAGCGCCGCAGGCGCTCATTGCAGGCGAGACGTTAAACCGTAGCAATTTTTACACAAGATGCAGGACTTATAAAAAAAATACGAGAAGAAAAAAATTACGAGATAAGCGGCGGAACCAAAACAATTAAAAAAACATTAAATACACACTAAAAAATAAAAAAAAGGTCACTTACAGCATGGGGAACCGTATGTGCTCGTCTTAACAACATTTAATTTTTATTGACCGTCATTTTTATGACGGGCAAGTCGCTAGTATATATATATAGCTGTCTCTCTTTCTCTATGTATATATATATATAGCTGTCTTTGTCTCTCTCTCTATGTATATATATATATATATAGCTGTCTCTCTCTCTCTCTATGTATATATATATACATAGCTGTCTCTCTATCTCTATGTATATATATATATATATATATATAGCTGTCTCTCTCTCTCTCTCTCTATGTATATATATATATATATATATATATAGCTGTCTCTCTCTCTCTCTATGTATATATATATATATATATATATATATATAGCTGTCTCTTTCTCTCTATGTATATATATATATATATATATATATATCTGTCTCTCTCTCTCTCTATGTATATATATATATATATATATATAGCTGCCTCTCTCTCTCTATGTATATATATATATATATATATATATATATATATATAGCTTACTCTCTCTCTCTCTCTCTTTCTCTCTCTCTATATATATATATATATATATATAGCTGTCTCTCTCTCTCTCTATGTATATATATATATATATATATAGCTGTCTCTCTCTCTCTCTATGTATATATATATATATATATAGCTGTCTCTCTCTATATATGTATATATATATATATATATATATATATATATATATAGCTCTCTCTCTCTCTCTCTCTCTATATATATATATATATATATATATATATATATATATATATATATAGCTGTCTCTCTCTCTCTCTATGTATATATATATATATATATATATATATATATATATATATATATATATATATCACATATATAGTTGTGAGCGTACGAGTCGTTGCTCACGCTTGCGGGCTCGCGTAGCGAGCCCGCAAGAACTGCGTCCCTCGCGAAGCGAGGGACGCAGTTCGCCGCAAATGCGGGTCCTCGCGAAGCGAGGGCCCGCATTTGCGGTTGTCGAGGCTCAACGTCGGCTCACGCTTGCGGGCTCGCGTAGCGAGCCCGCAAGAACTGCGTCCCTCGCGAAGCGAGGGACGCAGTTCGCCGCAAATGCGGGTCCTCGCGAAGCGAGGGCCCGCATTTGCGGTTGTCGAGGCTCAACGTCGGCTGTGTTAACACACACATACACACACACGACTTTTGTAACAGAATAAACCCAACCGCCCAGCCAACAAAAACCCAAGTCGTTGCTCACGCTTGAAGAAACTGCGTCCCTCGCGAAGCGAGGGACGCAGTTCGCCGCAAATGCGGGTCCTCGCGAAGCGAGGGCCCGCATTTGCGGTTGTGGAGGCTCAACGTCGGCTGTGTTAACACACACATACACACACACGACTTTTTTAACAGAATAAACCCAACCGCCCAGCCAACAAAAAACAAACAACGTCCCCGCAAATGCGGATCCTCGCGAAGCGAGGGTCCGCATTTGCGGTGGTGGGAGCATCTCAACATCGGCTGTGTTAACACACACATACACACACACATAACTTCATAACAAAAAAAAATCAAAGTCGCCTCACACCCGCTTACACCCAGACACACAGACGCAAGACTTAACAAAAAAACAGTAAAAAAGGCCCCTCACACGCTCTTAACACACATACGCACGATGAAGAAACAAATACACTGCGTCGTACACGTAAAAGCTAACTGCGTATATCGCAACAAAATACGGCCGCATCGGAAAAAAATACGGCCGCGAAAGACCCATTCCAACCGCCGCGCATCAAAACATCACAAACACAAGAAATAAACACAACAAACACATAAAAACCTTACTTATAGCACGGGGGGGCATCCGGCACCTCCAAAAGTTCATTTACACGTCCATTTAAGTGAAAACAAACAGTTTAAACGACCGAAAATCGGCTAAGCGAGAGAAAAAATGGCCGCCGAACAAAACGAAAACGAGGCTCCAGACGTAACTACACTACACTTACTCGCAACAAAATACGGCCGCATCGGAAAAAAATACGGCCGCGAAAGACCCATTCCAACCGCCGCGCATCAAAACATCACAAACACAAGAAAGAAACACAACAAACACATAAAAAGCTTACTTACAGCACGGGGGGGCATCCGGCACCTCCAAAAGTTCATTTACACGTCCATTTAAGTGAAAACAAACAGTTTAAACGACCGAAAATCGGCTAAGCGAGAGAAAAAATGGCCGCCGAACAAAACGAAAACGAGGCTCCAGACGTAACTACACTACACTTACTCGCAATAATGAAACACATACTATGCGGAACGGATCACACTCATATTAAACACCATTTTAAACACTACTACGCACAAAATGGCGGATGGAACGCAAATTGTAAGCTGGAACGCAAATAGCGCATGCGTATTACGTTCTAACGGTCTAACTTTCCAGAATGTTCTACAAGTTTATAAATACTGTCTATTTGACAGAGAAAAATACATTTCTCCTCAGGTGATGAACAGAGTGACTTCAGACATAACTGCTGCTAAAACTTTAGAAGATAATTCTTTCCTAATTTACTACTTTACATTGTGCAAATTACAACTGAGAGGTAAGCTATAATATATTACTTATTTTCAAGACAGGACATCAAAAAAAAAAATTAAAGAAGACAAAGAGGTTTATGTATACTGACACGCACATTTATGCGTATAATGTATACTGACAAGTGACACGCACATTTAGGCGTATAATGTATACTGACAAGTGACACGCACATATATGTGTATAATGTATACTGACAAGTGACACGCACATTTATGCGTATAATGTATACTGACAAGTGACACGCACATTTATGCGTATAATGTATACTGACAAGTGACACGCACATATATGCGTATAATGTATATTGACAAGTGACACGCACATTTATGCGTATAATGTATAGTGACATGTGACACGCACATATATGCGTATAATGTATACTGACAAGTGACACGCACATTTATGTGTATAATGTATACTGACATGTGACACGCACATATATGCGTATAATGTATACTGACATGTGACACGCACATTTATGCGTATAATGTATACTGACAAGTGACACGCACATTTATGTGTATAATGTATACTGACATGTGACACGCACATTTATGCGTATAATGTATACTGACAAGTGACACGCACATATATGCGTATAATGTATACTGACAAGTGACACGCACATATATGCGTATAATGTATACTGACATGTGACACGCACATTTATGCGTATAATGTATACTGACAAGTGACACGCACATTTATGTGTATAATGTATACTGACATGTGACACGCACATTTATGCGTATAATGTATACTGACAAGTGACACGCACATTTAGGCGTATAATGTATACTGACATGTGACACGCACATTTATGCGTATAATGTATACTGACAAGTGACACGCACATTTATGTGTATAATGTATAGTGACAAGTGACACGCACATTTATGTGTATAATGTATAGTGACAAGTGACACGCACATTTATGCGTATAATGTATACTGACAAGTGACACGCACATTTAGCCGTATAATGTATACTGACAAGTGACACGCACATTTATGTGTATAATGTATAGTGACATGTGACATGCACATTTATGTGTATAATGTATAGTGACAAGTGACACGCACATTTATGCGTATAATGTATACTGACAAGTGACACGCACATTTATGCGTATAATGTATACTGACATGTGACACGCACATTTATGCGTATAATGTATACTGACAAGTGACACGCACATTTATGCGTATAATGTATACTGACAAGTGACACGCACATTTATGCGTATAATGTATACTGACAAGTGACACGCACATTTATGCGTATAATGTATACTGACAAGTGACACGCACATTTAGGCGTATAATGTATACTGACAAGTGACACGCACATTTAGGCGTATAATGTATACTGACATGTGACACGCACATTTAGGCGTATAATGTATACTGACATGTGACACGCACATTTATGCGTATAATGTATACTGACATGTGACACGCACATTTATGCGTATAATGTATACTGACAAGTGACACGCACATTTATGTGTATAATGTATAGTGACATGTGACACGCACATTTATGTGTATAATGGATAGTGACAAGTGACACGCACATTTAGGCGTATAATGTATACTGACAAGTGACACGCACATTTATGTGTATAATGTATAGTGACATGTGACATGCACATTTATGTGTATAATGTATAGTGACAAGTGACATGCACATTTATGTGTATAATGTATAGTGACATGTGACACGCACATTTATGTGTATAATGTATAGTGACAAGTGACACGCACATTTATGCGTATAATGTATACTGACAAGTGACACGCACATTTATGTGTATAATGTATAGTGACATGTTACATGCACATTTATGTGTATAATGTATAGTGACATGTTACATGCACATTTATGTGTATTGCCCCTGCAACAAACTAATTAAACAACTACATTTAAATTACATTACAAAAAAATAAGTTGGGACTATTAAAATACTATTAAAATATGAGTCATGTATACTGATATGTGACACGCACATATATGTGTATCATCTATAGTCACATGTCACACACATTTATGTATGTTGGCCAAAAATAAAAATAAGGTTAATTTAACAATTAAAATATGATTCATGTATACTGATATGTCACACGCACACAAAAAAATTACTTTCAACTATGGAAATGTGCTTCATGTATGTGACATATGTGTGTAGCACCCACCAAAAAATAATGTTAATTCAAATTAATTACAGAAGTATAATTCAATGAAATTAATTTACTGCAATTTAATAGATCACCTAAAACTCAATCTTTCTACTTTTTTAAATATTCAAACAGACTCTGCATCAACAGCGTCTTTCAACAATTTGCACTGTGCACTGTGAAGAACAATCCCTTTTAAAGAACACCAACAAAGAACAAGAGGTAAGATACAAAAATACTTTAAATGCTGAAAAGGCCATGGTTTGTTAAATACAAATAAAAAATTCTATAATTCACTATTTCACTTTATTTTTCAAACAGACACTACAAGAAGACCGGCGGATTAAGATTGGCAGGAGGGGACCCTCTGTCATTCCACACTTCAATCAAGGTAAAGTATTTAAGTATAAAAAAGAACCGAACCATGAGCCTTATTCAATTGTGAGTTGGCTAATTGAATAGGGCTTTATATAAGCACATAATAGGGCCCTCATTCAATTGCAATTTGGCCAATTGAATAGGGGTCTAAATAAGCACATAACATATTTTTTTTAAAGAAGTTTTTAGTTAGTGAACATCTATCCAAAAGCAAGGTTTTCACTAACTAAAAACTTCTTTAAAAAAAATATGCTATGTGCTTATTTAGAGTCCTATTCAATTGGACAAATCTCAATTGAATGAGGGCCCAGGTCTTCACTAACTAAAAACTTCTGTCAAAAAATATTTTATGTGCTTATATAGAGCCCTATTCAATTGGTCAAAACGCAATTGATTCAGGACCTAAATATGTTTAATGGCCGAGGGCCTCATTCAAATGTGATTGTTTAACAATGTATAACCATTAGAAAAAACACTACATAAGTATAACAAAAGTGGTGCCCATCAAACAGGATTTACATTTACATTCTTATTTTAATGTTTAACAACCTATAAGCCTTAGAAAGAAGCCTAAATAAGCATACCAACATTGGTGCCCACCAAACAGGATTGTATGAAAACTCACACAAACACATAACAAACTACATTTACATTCTTATTTTATGTTTAACAACCTATTAGCATTACAAAACTACATTAATAAGCATACCAACAGTGGTGCGCATCAAACAGGATTGTATGAAAACTCACACAAACACATAGCAAACTACATTTAGATTCTTATTTAATGTTTAACAACCTATAAGCCTTAGAAAGAAGCCTAAATAAGCATACCAACATTGGTGCCCAACAAACAGGATTGTATGAAAACTCACACAAACACATAGCAAACTACATTTAGATTCTTATTTAATGTTTAACAACCTATAAGCCTTAGAAAGAAGCCTAAATAAGCATACCAACATTGGTGCCCACCAAACAGGATTGTATGAAAACTCACACAAACACATAGCAATCTACATTTACATTCTTATTTTATGTTTAACAACCTATAAGCTTTAGAAAGAAGCCTAAATAAGTATAACAACAGTGGTGCGCACCAAACAGGATTGTATGAAAACTCACACAAACACATAGCAAACTACATTTACATTCTTATTTTATGTTTAACAACCTATAAGCCTTAGAAAGAAGCCTAAATAAGCATACCAACAGTGGTGCGCACCAAACAGGATTGTATGAAAACTCACACAAACACATAGCAAACTACATTTAGATTCTTATTTAATGTTTAACAACCTATAAGCCTTACAAAGAAGCCTAAATAAGCATACCAGCAGTGGTGCGCACCAAACAGGATTGTATGAAAACTCACACAAACACATAGCAAACTACATTTACATTCTTATTTAATGTTTAACAACCTATAAGCCTTAGAAAGAAGCCTAAATAAGCATACCAACAGTGGTGCGCACCAAATAGGATTGTATGAAAACTCACACAAACACATAGCAAACTACATTTAGATTCTTATTTAATGTTTAACAACCTATAAGCCTTACAAAGAAGCCTAAATAAGCATACCAACAGTGGTGCGCACCAAACAGGATTGTATGAAAACTCACACAAACACATAGCAAACTACATTTACATTCTTATTTTATGTTTAACAACCTATAAGCCTTAGAAAGAAGCCTAAATAAGCATACCAACAGTGGTGCGCACCAAACAGGATTGTATGAAAACTCACACAAACACATAGCAAACTACATTTAGATTCTTATTTAATGTTTAACAACCTATAAGCCTTAGAAAGAAGCCTAAATAAGTATACCAACAGTGGTGCGCAACAAACAGGATTGTATGAAAACTCACACAAACACATAGCAAACTACATTTACATTCTTATTTTATGTTTAACAACCTATAAGCCTTAGAAAGAAGCCTAAATAAGCATACCGACAGTGGTGCGCACCAAACAGGATTGTATGAAAACTCACACAAACACATAGCAAACTACATTTAGATTCTTATTTAATGTTTAACAACCTATAAGCCTTAGAAAGAAGCCTAAATAAGTATACCAACAGTGGTGCGCACTAAACAGGATTGTATGAAAACTCACACAAACACATAGCAAACTACATTTACATTCTTATTTTATGTTTAACAACCTATAAGCCTTAGAAAGAAGCCTAAATAAGCATACCAACAGTGGTGCGCACCAAACAGGATTGTATGAAAACTCACACAAACACATACCAAAGTACATTTAGATACTTATTTTATGTTTAACAATCTATAAGCCTTAGAAAAAGGCCTAAATAAGCATACCAAAAGTGGTGGACACCAAACGGGATTGTAGAAAAACAAAAAAATTATGTCATTTTTTACTTCATACAAATACATTAAAATAATATTACATTTTCATTTTTATTTTATATCAGATACTGCGTCAAGAACATCGGACCAGGAGTTTCAACTGAGGACCACACCAGCGGACGAGGACTTTCAACAGAGGACCAGACCATTGGACGAGGACTTTCAACAGAGGACTACACCATCGGACGAGGACTTTCAACAGAGGACCAGACGATTGGACGAGGACTTTCAACACAGGACCAGACCATCAGACGAAGGCTTTCAACACAGGACCAACAAAGATTCTGCTTCAAATCAAACTTCAACCAAGGTACAGTATAACAAGTAAAAAAAGAGAAAAATTAATTAATATTCTTCTTTAATGTTTAACCACCTATAAGCCTTAGAAAATAGCCTACAGAAGCATACCAAAATTGTGGCGCACCAAAAAGGATTGTAGAAAAACACAGAAATAATGCCATTTTTTCATTCATACAAAGACATTCAAATAACATAACATTTTCATTTTTATTTTATAACAGATACTGCGTCAAGAACATCGGAACAGGAGTTGGAACTGAGGACCACACCAGAGGACGAGGACTTTCAACAGAGGACTACACCATCGGACGAGGACTTTCAACACAGGACCAGACCATCGGACGAAGGCTTTCAACACAGGACCAACAAAGAATTTTGCTTGAAATCAAACTTCAACCAAGGTACAGTATAAAAAGTAATATCTATCATCTATCTCTTATTTGTCTTTTAGGGCCAATAATCTTTAACAATAAAAACAAACTTCAATGTAAACTTAAAAAATAAATTGGCATAGTCCAAAAAAGTCTAAAAACACAGAATCTATACAATTTGTCATTGTAACATTCCAGTCCTAAACCCTAATTTAATTGCCATTTGACAAATTGAATAGTGCTGTAAATAAGTAAATAACACCTTTTTTAAATACCTTTTTAGTTACTGAAACACTTGCTTTTGGATACATGTTTAATAAATAAAAATGTCTTTAAATAATTATCTCATGCCCTTATTTAGACTTTTATTCAATTGAACGCATTGAAATTGATTAACTATAAAATGTTAACACACTATTGATAACTATATGTCATGAAAAACAACTTAACATCTCAAAATAAACTAATGGTACATTATTTTCTTTTTACAGATTAACATGGCTGATAATGAGAGTAAACAAGAAAAGAAAAGACGCCAAGCTAGAGAACGACGACAGAGAGCAGACAGCCAGCAGACACCGGAGAAGAAGGAAATTCGACGAGAAAAAGAACGCAAAAGAATTGCAAGCAAAAGACTGTCACTTGCAGAAATTAAAGATATGTCAAAAAAAACTACAAAGAAAATAAAGCATTTACAACCTGTTGCTCAAACATCAGATGACATTTTGCCAGAAAAAAGACAAGAGATACCAAAAAAAGCAACAAAGAAAACAAAGCATTTAGAACCGTTTCATGAAACATTAGATGACATTTTACCTCAAACAATACAACATATACCAAGAAAAGCAACGAAAAAAACAAAACATTTAGAACCTGTTGTTGAAACATTATATGACATTTCACCTGATGAATATGAAAGGCAAAATCCTATATGCTTTGCAAATTGTCCTCTACTCAAGTCTTTAGCAGTAGAGGTTCATAGTTGTGGGGACATGACTACTCAATGTCAGTTTTGTGAGGCTTATTATTTTAAACAGGAGAGACCCAGAGATGGACAATTTATTAGTTGTTGTCAAAAAGGCAAGTTCAAACTTCCAGAAAGGAAAGAATTTCCAATTTATTTACAAAATATTATGACTGAACCTACTTTTCCAAACTACAAAAATTTTAAGACAAACATAAGATCCTACAATAGTGCCATATCCTTTGCATCCATGGGGGCAACATTAGCAGCTAATGTACCAGGACATGGTCCTTACTGTTTTAAAGTCCAAGGACAAATTTATCATCGCACTTCCCATTTACATCCAGAGGAAGGAAATAAAAGAAAATTCGCTCAACTATATGTCCTAGATACAATGGAAGCTGTTGACCAACGTATGCAGATGGAAGAAAATAAAAAATGCTTACCCACTGTTTTCATAGAGCTAAATAACATTATGGACAACAATCCCTACAGTAAAGCTTATAAAAAATTGGCAGAAGTAGAAAATGAACAACTACTTCATTCACAAACACATCAATTACCAATGCCGAAGGTTAATATGGTGCTTAAAAGAGACAGACATACTGATAAACGTCGTTATAACTTGCCAACAACAAATGAGGTTGCAATGGTGTTTCACAATGATGAAGGAGAACCACCATTTCAAAGAGACATACGAATATATCCTAGAAATGAGGACCAACCGTTTATTAATATGAGTATCTTAAGTCCAAATTTAGATCCAATGACATATCCCATCTTTTTCCCACACGGAGAAGCAGGTTGGCAACCAAAATTAACTCTTCCCAGCTACCCAAATGCTAAAGCCAGAATCCGAAATAATGTTTCTATGCTTGAATTTAAAGTAGCTCAAATTGCCATTCGAAATGTATTTAATCCAATTTTATGTGGTGGGAAACTAACACAACAATGGATTATTGATTCATATTTGCAAGTTGAGGCAAATAATTTAAACTTTATCAAATATCAACAAGATAAACTCCGTGTAGAACAATATTCTGGACTCATGGACTATGTTGCTGACGTGGCTACAAGCAGAGACATGACAGCTGGCAAAGCCATCATTTTACCATCTTCCTTTCAAGGATCTCCTCGGAATATGAGAGAAAGATACAATGATGCTATGGCTATTGTGACAAAATTTGGCAAACCCGATTTATTTGTGACATTTACATGTAATCCACAATGGCCAGAAATTACACTAAATCTACTTCTTGGACAAACTGCTTCAGATCGACCAGATTTAGTAGCCAGAGTTTTTAAGATTAAATTAAATGAATTAATACGTGACTTCACTATAAATCAGTTATTTGGCAAATGTCTTGCTTATGTATATACCATTGAATTTCAAAAAAGAGGCCTTCCACATGCACATCTTCTAATAATACTTCAAGAAAAAGATAAATTAGATACTTCAGACAAAGTGGATGCAGTCATTGTTGCTGAACTACCAGATCCAGAACTATATGGTAGACTATATGAGATTGTTACTCATCGCATGATTCATGGACCCTGTGGTGACCTTAATCCACAATCACCATGTATGGAAAATAATAAATGTTCCAAAGAATTTCCCAAAGATTATAGAGACAAAACCTATGCCAATTGTGATGGATATCCACTTTATAAAAGAAGAGAAGGAGATAGTGCCATTATTCGTGGGAAAAAAGTGGACAATAGATATGTAGTACCCTACAATCCACATTTACTCATGAAGTACAACGCCCACATCAACGTAGAAGCCTGCACTTCCATCAAATCCATTAAATATGTCTACAAATATATTTACAAAGGTTACGATGCAGCTACTGTAGTCGTCAAAAGTGCAGACAACCCTGAAAGTAGTGAGTTAGTACATGATGAACTTGCATCTCATGTAGATGCTCGCTATGTCAGTGCGCCAGAAGCTATGTGGCGGCTTTTAAAATTTGAAATGCATGATAGATCACATGCAGTATATAGGTTAGCAGTACATTTGCCACAACGACATTTAGTCTATTTCCATGCTGGAAATGAAATTAATGCATTGGCCCAAAGTGAAGATCGTCACACTACACTAACTGCATGGTTTGCATTAAATTCCACTGATGCTGAAGCAACACAATACTTATATATTGAAATTCCATATCACTATGTTTTTGTGAATGGATTATGGAGACCAAGAAAAACCAGAGGCAATAAAATTATTCCAAGAATTTACACAGTCAGTCCAAGAGATGTTGAACGTTTTTGCTTACGGATATTACTTTTAAATGTTCCTGGAGCACAAAGTTTTGAACACTTAAGAACTGTTAATGACATTGTATATGAATCCTTCCATTTAGCTGCAAGACATAGAAACTTACTCGCTGATGATACAGAGTGGGAAAGATGCTTAGAAGAAGCAGCACAATGTCAAATGCCACGACAGATGAGAGAACAATTTGCTTTTATTTGTATCTTCTCAAATGCTCCAAATGCATTAGCTTTGTGGGAGACTTTTAAAAGTAATATGGCTGAAGACTTTATGCGACGATACAATGAACCCATTGCACACTTAAAAGCGTTAATGGAAATCCAAGAAGTCTTTTTAACTCATGGATTAAGTTGTGCAAGTTTTAATTTGCCTGATCCAGGTCTTATAGATGACATTAACTTTGAAGACTATGACATTCAACTACAAGCAGAAAGAACAGAAGAAAGACTTGCAACTTTAAATACACTACAATTGCAAGCATTTCATGCCATTAAAAATGCTATAGATGATGACATGGTGACAGAGCGTTATTTCTATCTTGATGGACCTGGCGGATCAGGAAAAACATATTTGTACAATTTATTAATGAGTTCAGTACGAGCACAAGGAAAAATAGCAATGGCGTTTGCCACTACTGGAATTGCTGCACTTTTATTAGAAGGTGGAAGAACTGTTCATAGTGGATTTAAACTGCCAGTGCCTATTTTAGAAAATTCTGTGTCAGATATTCGCATGACATCCTTACAAGCAAAGAAATTGAAGAAATGTAAATTAATTATAATAGATGAGGCCACAATGATGTCATGCTATGCCCTCCAATGTATTGACCGTTTGCTTCGTGAAGTCATGGATAATATTTTTCCATTTGGTGGAAAGGTAATGTTGTTGGGTGGCGATTTTAGACAAACATTACCTGTTGTTGTACATGGAAATCGAACTGACATTATCGAAACATGTATAAAGTCAAGTACAGTATGGAAACATTTTACCCATCTTCAACTGCAACAAAATATGAGATCAGAAGGCCAAACTGATTTCAATGATTGGCTTATTAAAATTGGAGAAGGCAGAACAGAAAAAATACTAAATTTACCTGACGACACTGTAGAGATCCCACCTCATATGATTTGTCAACAAGATATTATATCGGCTATATTTGAAGGGAGCATAAATAACGAAGAATATTCCGAGCTTGCCAACCAAGTCATACTGACGTGTAAAAATAAAGATGCATTAATCCTCAATAATAAAATCTTAAAAAAAATTTATGCACCACAAAGAAATTATCACAGTGCTGATTCTGTACTTGCTGATGACAATGAAAGTCAGGCTAACTTTTCCACTGAATTCATAAACTCTTTAACTCCTTCTGGAATGCCACCACATATTTTGCAGCTAAAGAAAGGTGCAATTATCATGTTACTGCGAAATATGAATCCCAAAAAAGGCCTATGCAATGGCACAAGATTAATTGTTCAACAATTAAAGGACCATTTTATAGATGCTGAAATTTTAACTGGGACCCATAGAGGAGAGAGAGTTTTCATACCAAGAATAGATTTAGCACCAAGTGAAAGTAGTCTCCCTTTTATACTTCAAAGAAGACAATTTCCCATTATTATGGCATTTGCCATGACCATTAATAAATCACAAGGTCAAACTTTCAAATCTGTGGGTATTTTCTTGGAAGAACCAGTTTTTGCACATGGTCAATTGTACGTTGCGTTGTCAAGGTGCAAAAATCCACAGGCAATTAAAGTTTACATTGAAAACAATGAAAGTCAAGGTGATTTATTAGAAGATGGACGTATTTTTACTAAAAACATTGTCTACTATGAAGTACTATAACTTTGAAGGATACTAATTAAAGGTGCCAAGATTTTTTAAAAGCATTGCAAAATACATAACAATTGGTTGTTTAATTCAGTCATAATTAATGGAAGTCATGTTTATGAATGATTCGCCTCACAAAATACTTGCCTTGCATTGTTAGTAAAAATTATGTTAAAATGTTAAGTCACTATGTTAATGTTTCTAATGTTACAAGTTTAAAAAATATATTTTGAAGTTATTTCATTCAACATATTACAAAGTGGATGTTAAGAGGTCAAGCACCTTTTAAGTCACAATGTAAATATTGTCTGTTATCTTAAGATTACTACCTACATTAATGTTTATCGCCAATTTATGTGCTCAGTAATAAATTAGTTTAATTACGTACGTTTTAAGAAGAGTTTGACTGTATGCCTTCCTCTACATTCAATGTATATTCAAGTTAACAATTATTGTGATAGAAATTGAATTTTAATACTGATTAATTTAAATGTCAATTGTTTTTACATTCAAATGTTAATACTTTTAATAAAAAATTACTTTACAAAATGTATTCACTATGTTCCTGTTTATAATGTTCAAAATTATACCAATGTTTTGTCAACTTCTAAACTTACATAAAAAATAAAGTTCAAGTTTAAAAATATATACTTTGATGGTTATTGCTTACATATATTTTAAACTTCATGTTAAAATTTGCAACGTTTAAAAAAGGGTTTTTACTTTTGGCTTTCCTATTCATTCAATGTATATTCAAGTTAACAATTCTTCAGATACTAATTACAT
>JAPZIH010001158.1:0-56562 GCA_027410445.1 Discoglossus pictus
GTATTGTGTGATTCGTGTATATATCTACCCATGTTATTCTTACACAATACAGGGTTTACATATAACGGTACATAGCTAAATTTTTATTTTATTTCCACTTTTATCTCTAGTACTTTAGTTTTGAACTATTAAAAAATGAAATGAACAAAAACTGTCCTTTCATTTGTTTTTATATTTAAACAAATGATACTCTTGTATTATGCAGAATCGATAATTAATAGGATCATAATACATGCTTAAACGTCTTTCTTCATATATAGTTTAATATGAGACATGATTGAATTGAAACTTTCAATGGGTAAATGTCCAATAACCAATTATAAGAACACAAATAGAATTACTTTTCATTATCTATTCTATCAATCTTATAAACTTGAATAATTTATATACCTGACATTTATGTGGATGTCATATTAATTTGTATGATCTAGGTTAACTATTTTCTAAAAAAATGATGATAAGCTAGGGTACCTAATTGACATTTTAGGGAGAGAGATCTACTTCATATAAACGTTACCTGGATTTGGATATGTGTTAGATAAATTATGTAAAGGTAAGGCCTTTGATCAATCCAACAGGAGACAGGCTGTTTTATCTGATAATCAACCTGGATTCACATTTTAGTAGATGTTTATCTAGGTCTCTTTTCATCTCAGTGGACATCACTCTACCAATGCCAATGAATTTTATCAATTTTATCAATTGAACATTACCGTTATGTTCTACATTAACATTGCGTGCTACTGGTACGTCATCTTTGTTCATTATATAGTATCTAAGTTCCAGTGGCGGCTGGTGACTTTTCAAGTTGGAGGCGCGACAGGGCGAAACATAGCCACTCCCCCTTTTTCAAACCACATCCATTTTTATAATTCCTCCCCCATACGTCATAATGACCTTTATAAGCCCCGCCCAATGACCTTATGCTTGTAAAGCCCATTGAAATACATGATCTGCAATGCAGAAATGTCAAGAAGTAAAGTAACAATGTGTTAAATTCATTGGTATACAATATAGATTGAAAAAACTCATGTGACAAGGCTACAGCAATATCATAATTGCACCTATACGTATTAACAGAAAAATTAAAGGAGTGACACCTACCATTAGTCGGCTCTTCTTCTCAGGGTATTCACGTTCATTAAGTTGACCAATGAGTAGAAACAAATCTGCAGCCACATAGGGTTTGCACCTGGGGTTGAAAGAAAACAAGCAAATCAATCATACCATTCAAGAACAAAACCATACTTAAAAAACATTAAACGACCAAGTGGAACCATATAGGCCCCAAACATACCTTAGAAGACCAAGTGTGACTATATAGGCCCCAAACATACCTTAGAAGACCAAGTGTGACTATATAAGCCCCAAACATACCTTAGAAGACCAAGTGTGACCATAGGCCCCAAACATACCTTAGAAGACCAAGTGGAACTATATAGGCCCCAAACATACCTTAGAAGACCAAGTGTGACCATATAGGCCTCAAACATACCTTAGAAGACCAATTGTGACCATAGGCCCCAAACATACCTTAGAAGACCAAGTGTGACCATAGGCCCCAAACATACCTTAGAAGACCAAGTGGGACCATATAGGCCTCAAACATACCTTAGAAGACCAATCAGCACTGCATAGGCCCAAACCAGTGGATCTTGGGATTCAAGAAAACAACAACATTTCACTTCTGTTTAGACAACACAATAATCAATGTCAAACAAACACGTTGAATTAGCATATGGATAACCATATGAGCAGTAACGCCACGCCAAGGCTTCAACAATTGTTACTGACCATTCACACACCTTTCATAGCTCCTTCAATATGCACACCCACACACCATTCATACTTTACTTACCACTAGTTATTTTTGGTAGTGAGGTGGTGCCATTTCTGAGAACTTTACGTACCCTTGAAGGTGCCTCCAATTTCTTCAAACCAATGCATTTAACCGCTACAGGACCATGGTGCTTTTTAATTACTTTTTTGATCCTCTTCAATGTGGAGAAGCATCTTTCTGGTTCTTTAGTAGTCTTCGTTGTTGTAAGCAGGATTCCTTATAGCTTCACTCACTCTGTTAAATTATGTAGATTAAATTGATGCTAAAGTTGCTGCAGAGCAACAGCACTTGTACAGACATGGAATTCTTGCTTCCTGTACACAAGTGACAGCTACCCTTGGAAGTGCCTCCAATTCCTTCAAACCACGCCAAGGCTTCAACAATTGTTACTGACCATGCACACACCTTTCATAGCTCCTTCCATATGCACACCCACACACCGTTCATACTTTACTTACCACTAGTTATGTTTGGTAGTGTGAGGTGGTGCTGCCTAACACAGTTTATCTTTGCACACCTTGGGGGTATGCATTCTTCTTTGCTTCAATCACTTGTATTTTAATTTTGCACGGCGATCTTTCAAAGAAGAAAACTTCTCAATGGTTTTTTCATTGAAGTCTGGGATCTCGGAAATCAGTTGCTTTTCCATTGAGAGCATCGCCAATGCATTAAACCGCTCCAGGGACATGGTGCTTCTTAAAAAGGTTTTTATCCTCTTCAATGTTGAGAAGCATCTTTCTGATTCTGCAGTAGTCATTGGTGTTGTAATCAGGATTCTTAATAATTTTACTGTCTCTGTGAAATCATTCTGCAGATTAAATTGATGGAAAAGTTTGTGCAGAGCAACAGCACTTGTACAAGTATGAAACTCTGTCTTCCCATACAGAAGTGACAGCTCAGTGCGTAATTGTTCCTTCTTCAGTATTGGATATGCTTGCACGGTGTCTTCCAGAGCTTGGGTTGGAAAGCAAGTGTCATGGGTTTTATACAAGTCACTTTGAACAAGTTTGGCACTGACTAGGTGATTTGAAAATGAAAAACGTTCTTTTGCATGAACCACCACTATGTCACATACCTCTCTTGAAAGTTGTCTCAAGGTTGAGATCTCCGCACTCCGTCTGTTGACTGTTAGATCGCTCGGCAAACTTGCTTCTATCTCTTCCACAGAATTACGGATTTTCTGGATGCTGGCGACAAAGTCTTCTGTGACTTTTTTGATATAAACAGTATCCGTGTCTCGCTTCTGAAGCTGACTATAGAGGATGTCAACATGTGGCATTATTAAATGAAATAATTTAAGGAAGTAAAGGAACTCCCTGTCTTCCAGCATTCCAATTAAACCTGCGGCTTCCCGTATAGATGTTGGATCAAAGTTTAGACATGCTTCAATTGTCTGGAAACACTCAAGTAGCGCATCTCTGTTCTCGTAGATTACGTTCACGGTCCTAACGTTGAAGTTCCATCGTGTCGGTGCACCTCTTAGAAGTCTTCTACCAACTACCTCATCCAGAACTCCAGTCCTTTTTGGAGAGCGTGAAAAAAAAGATGGTATGCCGCCTATGTTGGGAAAAAAAACTCGAACTCTTCCAATCCTTGAAACTGCTTTCTCCATTATTAGGTTCAGTTTGTGAGCATAGCAATGGACGTAGTGTGCGTTCGGGTACACGTCTTTTATTTTTCTTTGAACTCCTCCTTGATCTCCATGCATCACACTGGCACCATCGTAGCTTTGAGCTATGAGTTTCTTCTTGTCTTCTGGCTCTGGGAGAACAGTATTCAGTGTTTCCAGCACAACAGCAGCAATCGAGTCTGCATCCGTTGATTTCATTTCCGTGAAGCCATCAAATCTTTCCACCACTTGATGCTTCTTGTCAATGTAGCGATAGACTACAACGCACTGTGTCCTAGCGGAAATATCGGTTGTTTCATCCGCTTGGATTGCCACAAACTGGGCTTCTTTAAGCTCTTGGTGAATCACTTCCTTTATAACTTCATGCATGTAGTCCAGTAGCTCATTCTGCACGGTTTTGGAAGTGCCCTTAAACACAGTTGCAGTCTTCAAATGCTGTTCCATTGCACTATCGATACTGCCAACCAAATCCACCAGGCCTCTAAACACTCCTGGATTTAGCGATGTTTCACTCTCGTCGTGTCCTCTTAATGCCAGTTCAAAAGCGCCACAAAAGCGAACACAATCAATTATCTTCGAAAGGATGTACCGGTTCTTAGCCACTTCTTCGTTGTGTTTTTGAATGCTGACTTGGTATCCTTGGTCCAGTTGAACAGCAATGTTCGCCTGTCCAAGCATCTCAAACTTGATCCTGTTATCCAAGTGAGCTTTAGAACTTTTGTGTTTCGCCAATTTATCAGCTAGATGTTTGACGTCAGTCACTCCAGTTTTGGTCCAAGCAGCGTCACCACCAAATAGGATGCATGGGAAACAATATAAGGACTTCCTAGAAACGCTTCCAGAAAGCCAGTCGTTCTTCTTGTACCATTCAGTATTGAAATTACGGACATATTGCTTCCCTCTATCTCTTGCGATTTGCTGCAGATTTATCTCTGGTTGGTCAGCTCCTAACCGTTTTACTTCCACCTTCTCCTCATAGGTTAGGGTGGCGAAAGGCTTCACAAGTAGAGAGTCAATAGTATTCATTTCTGATATTGATACCAATAAAAGAAAGAGATCACGGTATATTAATTTATATTATGTCACAAAATTACTTTAAAATAACAGTGTGTTGATTTCATTGGTATACATTACAGATTGCAAACCCTCATGTGACAAGACTACATCAACATCAAATTTGCACCTATACACATGGACAGAAAATTAAAGGCAATGATACTCACCAACAGTTGACTCTCCTTCTCGGGGTATTCACGTCCAGTAAGTCAACCAACGAGTCCAAACAAATCTGCTTTCACAGATAGTTTGCACCTGGGGGGTGATAGAAAACAACAAAAAAAACATTAGAAATCTCAAGACTCAAACCGTAACTTTTAAAACCTTAAAAGTCCAAGTGTGACCATATACTCACCAACAGTTGACTCTCCTTCTCGGGGTAATCACGTCCAGTAAGTCAACCAACGAGTCCAAAGAAATCTGATTCCACAGATAGTTTGCACCTGGGAAGTTATAGAAAAAAAAAAAAAAAACATTAGAACGTTTAAGACCCAAACCGCAACGTTTAAAACCTTAAAAGAGCAAGTGTGACCATATAGGCCCCAACCGCACCTTAAAAACCTTAAATAACAAATTGGGACCATATAGGCCCCAACCGCACCTTAAAAACCTTAAATAACAAATTGGGACCATATAGGCCCCAACCGCACCTTAAAAACCTTAAATAAGAAATTGGGACCATATAGGCCCCAACCGCACCTTAAAAACCTTAAATAACCAATTTTGACCATATAGGCCCCAACCGCACCTTAAAAACTTTAAATAACAAATTGGGACCATATAGGCCTCAACCGCACCTTAAAAACCTTAAATAACAAATTGGGACCATATAGGCCCCAACCGCACCTTAAAAACCTTAAATAACCAATTTTGACCATATAGGCCCCAACCGCACCTTAAAAACCTTAAATGACCAATTTTGACCATATAGGCCCCAACCGCACCTTAAAAACTTTAAATAACAAATTGGGACCATATAGGCCCCAACCGCACCTTAAAAACCTTAAATAAGAAATTGGGACCATATAGGCCCCAACCGCACCTTAAAAACCTTAAATAAGAAATTGGGACCATATAGGCCCCAACCGCACCTTAAAGACCTTAAATAACCAATTTTTACCATATAGGCCCCAACCGCACCTTAAAAACTTTAAATAACAAATTGGGACCATATAGGCCCCAACCGCACCTTAAAAACCTTAAATAACAAATTGGGACCATATAGGCCCCAACCGCACCTTAAAAACCTTAAATAACCAATTTTGACCATATAGGCCCCAACCGCACCTTAAAAACTTTAAATAACAAATTGGGACCATATAGGCCCCAACCGCACCTTAAAAACCTTAAATAACATATAGGCCCCAAAAAAAAAAAAAAAAATAATAATATATAAATACATAAATATATATATATATATATATATATATATATATATATATATATATATATATATATATTGATAGATATATATATATATATATTGATAGATATATATAAAAATTTATATCAATATATCACAATAAATAAATATATATATATATATATATATATATATATATATATATATAAAAATTGATATCAATATATCACAATAAATAAATATATATATATATATATATATATATATCAAATTGATATATATATATATATATATATATATATATATATATTTATTTATTGTGATATATTGATATCAATTTTTATGTATATATATATATATATATATATATATATATATATATCCAAATATATATATATATACGCATAAAAAATACACATAAATATACATAAACATATACATACAACAATATATATTAATTGATATTTATTATTTGATTAATTGATGTTCTTTATTATTTGTTATATTATATTGTTCATGCATTTCTATTACACATTATTTGTTATACATATTACAGTGCTATTTTTTGGCTATACATGTTACAGGATATTATCCTGTAACATGTATATCACATAAAATAGCCCTGTAATATGTATAATACATACAGGGTCAAACAAGTTCACACTAACCTTTTTTACCCTTACAGGCTTCCATACCTGCTTGCTGATTTGCTAATTTTTTAAAGACTCTCATTGGTTGAAATCGATGTCAATCAAAAATTTCAGCCAATCAGAGTCCTTCAAAAATTAGTATATATAGCAGACCGTGGGAAAAAAACAATTAATCGCGGGAGGGGCTCCTTGTAGGAGGAGCTCTTTTAGTGTGTTGTTTTTTTTTTTTAGAGCGTTGGTTTTTTTTTGTGGAGGCCTCTTTCAATGGGCCAGAATGGATGGATGGACAATGGCTTCAATCAAGATTGGATTATTTTGACCATTGGCTTCAATCAACATTGGATTATTTTATTTTGACCATTGGCTTCAATCAACATGGATTATTTTATTTGACCATTGGCTTCAATCAACATTGGATTATTTTATTTTGACCATTGGCTTCAATCAACATGGATTATTTTATTTGACCATTGGCTTCAATCAACATTGGATTATTTTATTTTGACCATTGGCTTCAATCAACATGGATTATTTTATTTGACCATTGGCTTCAATCAACATTGGATTATTTATTTTTCATGACTATATCCAGAGGACAGAAGGCCAACGCTGGAGGGGTCAATTTTACAGGTAAGTATGTGCTGTTGTTTATTTTATTTTGTATTAATGTTTGTTTAAAGCTGTTTATTTTGTATAAAATGTGTTGTGTTACTAACTGTACTAACAATGTTTGCTTAGCTTACTGTTTAATTGTAATAATAATGTTTTTACTGTATTTTTTTTCCCCTTCCCTTATTTGTATTTTATCTTTAGAAGTGACAGGCACATATACATGCCTGTTACTTCTAAAAATGGAATAAAAATAGGGGGGGGGGGGTAGGTAGTTGGTTCATCCAGGGTGGGGTCGGTCACGGTCAGGCGCCCATCGGTCGCCCATAGGCCACGATCAGGGGTGGCACAGGCCTCATGGGGGTGAACATCCACCCCCATGTGGCCTGGTCAACCCCGCTCACTGCCCGAATACCCGGGGTAGCATAGGCTGCATCGGGGTGGTGCCGGTGGTGATCGGGCCTCAGGGGTGGCATAGGGCGGCAACATGGAGGTCATCAGGGGTGGCACAGGCCTCATCAAGGGGGTGATCCGATCACCCCCATGTGGGCCTGTGCCACCCCGCTCACCACCCGACTACCCCGATCCCGTGATCGGGGTAATCCGGCGGTGGCATGATGGCATAGCTAGGCTAGCATAGGGCAGGCCTGATCGGGGGTGGCACAGGCCACATGGGGGTGATGGCTGGGGTCGTCGGTGGTAGTTGGTGGGTGGCTGGGTAGGTGGCACTGGCAGGCCAGGCAGGCATAGTGGGGGACTGGGGGTAACTGGTCACCCCTAACTTTTATTAGGGGCTACTAGGGGTTTTGGTTTGGCCAGGGGCAGGGCAGGTGCCAGGCAGAGGCAGGTAGACTTACTGTGTTAGGCAGGCAGAGCAGATGAGTAGATTCAGCCAGGGAGGTCTCTCAGTCTCAGCGTGACCAGGGTCAGGAAACAGAAAGGGGGAAGGGACAGGGAACTGGTGGTTTTATTGACTGTATCAGTCAATCAAAATGATAACTCGAGGCCCTATTTGCTGGCGGGCGCTCAGGGCTAACGGTCTGGGTGGGTTTAGATTGATCACTTAGTAACTGGACAGCCTTCCATCATTGATTGGTCAATGATGGAAGACTGTCAGTTATTAATTGATACATTTATGACCGCCCATGCATATCGTCACTGTGATGGTGGGCGGCATGCATTAACGGTCAGGGGGCCAGGCCAGGACTCATTGAAGAGAGAGAAGACTCTAAGGTTAGTGTACACAGTGTATAACTATTGTAATCTGATCACACAGGGTGCAGGCAGGGGGCTATATAGATACACAGCATTAGTTAATGTAGCGCAAGGGTTATTTTAAAGTGACAGTGTCCCTTTACTAACTTTACTTCATTTTTAATACTATTTAGACTTGAAATGATGATGTACACCTTATATTTATTTGTTTTTGGGTTATACTAATACATTGTTGTGTTTTTTTTATTGCAGGGTGAAAAAAAATATTTGGGGGGGCGTTTGCCCTGACGCCCCAATGGACGGGCCGCCCCTGCTAAGTTCTAAGATCCTTCTATACTACTTTCTACTAATTTAACCTACATACTTTTTGTTACATTGGCATTGAATTAAGCAAATTGCTGCTGTGGAAGAGCACAATAAATTATGTTTGATTGAATACTTGATTTCATGATTTTTGTCTTAAAAAAAGTAGTGTCATGCACATACCAACATGCTTTACTATGTGTGCATGGTCTACAACTATACACTCTCTGACTCAACCAGTGTTTCCCATGTTCTTGCAAGGAATAGTAACTTCTTAACAATGAATCCTTTAAGTTGGAAGCACTTCTGTATGTCATTGTGGGTTTAATAGGGAGAATTTTTGCTCTCAAGGATGGATCTAATTTCTTCCCATTATTTATTGTAAGTCCCTGTGATTCTTCTGGGACTTTCATTCTTGTTGTTAATTTTATCCATTAGCAGTTCAGAGCGTAACTTACTCTGGGCTTTCTGATAGGCTTTTTTGACACAATTATGGGTATATCCACTTCCCCTGAACCTATGGTAAAGTTATTTAGCTGGTATCTGAAAATCTTCTGTTGTGCTACCATATATTTTGATTCTCAGATACTGACAATGGGGAATATTTCTTTTTAGGTACACGGGATGGTGACTGTTGTTAGATAGTAGGCTGTTGGTGGATATACTTATTCTAAATGTTCATGTTTGAATATTGTGATCTTTATCTACTAGGATTTCTAAATTGAGAAATTATAGTTTTCTCTTGTTTATGACATAGGTTAATTTTAAACAGATTTGATTGTCATTTAATTTATTAACAAATGCCATGAACTCTTCATGAGAACCCCTCCAGATAAGCAGGATGTCGTCTATATACTGTATCTCATCCAGAGGGTGATCTTTTCTGTATGACGTGACGCGCATGTGACGTCACGTCATTGCCATATGCAGGTCCAGACACAGCCGGAAGACATGCTGCGGGGGAGAGATGAGCATTGGCAGCTCCTGCACCATAGTAAGAAGTATGCAGGGAGGGGATAGGGATTGGAGAGGTGGGATGTGAGGAGGAGGTTATGGGGGAAGGAGAAGGATCATAAGGGGGAAGGAGGGAGGAGGATAAGGGGGGTAAGGCACAGGGGAGGGAGGAGGGGGAAGAGCCACAGGGGAGGGAGGAGGAGGGGAAGAGAAACACGGGGAGAAGAGAGACACAGTTGAGGGAGGAGGGGGAAAAGATGCAGAGGAGGGGGAGAGCCACAGGGCAGGGAGAAAATGGAGGGAGAAGGGGGAAGGGGAGGAAGGAGAGGGGAGAAGAGGCACGGGGGAGGGAGACGGGGAAGAGACACAGGGGAGACAGAGGGGGAAGAGACACAGTGGAGGGAGAGGAAGTAGAGGGGGGAGAGGCTCACAATGAGCACTAAAGGCACTCAATGCAAGGCCTGTGATGAGCTCCAAAGGTGCTCATCACAAGGCCAGTAGATGGGGGAAGAGGATTGCAATGAGCATCTCCCATCAAGTTGAGGGGGGGAGTAGAGGGTGGGAGAGGTAGAGGGGGGTAGAGGCTCGCAATGAGTGCCTCCCATCAAGTAGAGGGTGGGAGAGGTAGAGGGGGGAAGGCATGCAATGAGTGCTGAAGGCGCTTATTGAGAGGTTTGCAATGGGCGCTGAAGGCGCTCATCGCAAGGAAGGCAAGTTAGAGGGGGGAGAGACTTGCATTGTGTGGCAAAAAGCATTGCAAGGCTTTACATTTTCTTGCCATATATTTTTACGGGCAAGTCTCTTGTCGATAATATATAACTGCCCCCATGCCAACATCATGTGGGATGCTGTTATAAAGCAAATCAATATCCAGGCTCATAAGTTTAGTGCCCTGTTTGATAGTGATGTCATCTATGTTTGGTGTCTTTCATGTAAGAGAGGAGGCTCGAAACTAAAGGTCTTAAGATGGAATCTATGTATTCACTCATGTGTTCCATCATACTGTCAGAACCTGAAACTATTGGTCTTCCAGGTGGAGGACTTTTTATTTTTATGAATTTTCATGTCTGCTAATTGGGAACTGGTCAGAACCACAATCTAGTATGGCATTTAGTTCTTGTTTTTTTGGGGTTGGATCAAAAGCCATTTTCTGATAACTGTGACAGTCACCTAGCACTCTAAGATTTTCTTCATAAAATGAGAAATGGTCTAGAATAATATTCCCCCCTTTATCTGATGGTTTAATAATAATCTCTTTTATGCTTTGCAATACTTTGAATGCTGTCTTTACTCAACTTTATCTGTGATATTGATCTAGTGTAAATCTCTTTCTATCAATTTGGTGAAGACTTCTATTTGTCGGCTCAGTTTCAAAGGACTTAATTTACTCTTTTCTTGCAAATTTGCATATGGTCCTATGCCTCCATGTTTGCCGGAATCAGGATTTTCTATGAGTGGCGGAAATTCCTGTAGAAATCTGATTTATTCAGATTTAAGGCAATATTTTTCATAGTCCTGCTGGGCTTGGCGCTTGTGATGTTTATACAATAACAATTTGCGGGCAACAAACTGATGTCCTTTGTCCATTGAAAAGAATGAAATTACATATGGGAGAAAAAGATAGGCCCTACCTGAACAGGGACAGATGTATTGGAGTGTCTGTTTCTCCTTTTAAGTGCTGGTTACAAAGTAATCTCTGTAGGGTGTTTTCAACTATACTGTATATAAATTACCAACATTAAGTAGGGAATCATTTAATTCCAGGTTCCCACTAATCTAAAGTTTTGTGTGCCTTTGACAGTTTGGATAATATCTAGCAAATACACACCGTGACAGTGTATAGTGCTAACATTACAACTGAGGAATACAGTGTCATGATACAATTACATTTACCTTCTTGATAACTTGTTTTACACAAATATATTGTTTTTATTATTGTTTATTTATTTTTCCCACTGAATTTTTGCAGCTGATAATTAAGAGTCAGTCCAGTGGCAACCTCACACAGTGTACATCCTGTCATATGTATGCACTACTGGAACAGATGGTCAAGGGTCCATACCTCTGACATGTGTGAGCATGGAAGCTCAAATTGGAGAACTGGAGATGAGAATTGCAGCACGTACTGATATTGCTCCAGTGGAAATGGAGATGGTGCTCACTGAGCACAGTTTAGCTGGGCCTAGCATGGATGGTGGAAATGGGGCTAGCGAGGATGTCCAGGGAGGTAGCTGGGTTACAGTTTGAAGGGGAAGCAGGGGGAGCAGGAGGCAGGCCAGTTCTGAGTTGGCACACAACAACAGATTTGCCAGATTGAGTGAAACTGTTGGGGATGTCCAACCAGAAATGGTAATGCCAGACAGAGCTGGTCCCTCTAACAGCCGGGAGAACAGTTCTACTGGAAGAGTGGGAGGGCAGAATAGGCAGAGCAACAGACAGGTTTTGGAGTTAGGGGACAGTTTGCTTTCTCCCGGATGCTCAGGTTTGGCATGTTGTGGATGGGGTAGATAAATTATTTGGAGGGCCTGGAAACGGGTGTTTTTTGGTACATATTGGTACCAATTAAAAAGTTAGTAGAATATGGAGGGTTGTAATGAATGATTTTACAGAACAAGAGAACAATTTTACGGTAAGGACCTCCAAGGTAGTATTTTTGGAGATACTACCTGTGCCACTTGCTAGTCCAGGGAGACAGTTGGAGCTTAGGGAGGTTAATGCGTGGCTAAAAATGTGGTGCACTAAGGAGGGGTTTGGGTTTTTAGAGCACTGGGCTGACTTCTAACTGGGGTACAATCTCTATAGCAGGGATGAATTGACCTTTAATGATGAGAGAGCTTTTGTTCCAGGGGATAGGATGGTAGAAAGGCTGGCAGAGTTTTTAAACTACTAGGTGGGGGTGAGGGACTAGATGAATGTAATGGGGTAAAAGGTGTAGAGGGGTTAAGGATACATTAACTACTCATGAGGGAGGAGTTAGGGGAAAGTTAGTATAGTCAATAGGGATTTATTAAAAAGTATCTCCAGTATAGAGGCAGGCACTTCAAAACTGCAAACTCAGAACATAACGTGTTTGCTCGCTAATGCCAGAAGCTTGCCAGGAAAAATGAGTAAGTTAGAATTATTAGCAATTAGTGAAAAATGGGATTTAATAGTCATTACTGAAACATGGTGAGATGAATCTCATGACTGGACTGTTAGTCTGTATGGTTATAACCAATATAGAAAAGATAGGGGAAATGATAAGAGGAGGAGGGATTTTTCTACATGTTAAGGCTGAATATAAGCCTATAGTCAGAGAAGATATTTATGCTGGAGCTAGCGATAATGTTGAATATTTACGGATAGAGTTAAATAGCGGAGCAGCAAATTTCAAAAGAATATTGGTTGGCGTATGCTATAAACCTCCAAATATAATTGAAAGTGAAGAAATGCAATTATCTTTACAGATTGGAAATGCAGCTAAGCATGGGCAAGTTCTAATAATGGGAGATTTTAACTACCATGAAATAAACTGGATAAATGAGACCAGCTGTTCCGTTAAGGGGAGCAGATTCTTAAGGAGTACACTCAGGGATCAGTGTCTGGCACACGTTATACAATAATCTACTAGAAATGATTTAGTTATCACAAATAATAGGACAACCTTTGGCAAATAGTGATCACAACACAGTCTCATTTGAGATGGAATTAAAAATACAAAACTGTAAGGGGCCAACAAAAGCTCTAAGGGCAGATTTTAATGGTCTAAGGGCAGCAATACAAAGTATAGACTGGGACAAAGAACTCATGGGTACAAATACTAAACATAAATGGACAACATTGAAATCCTTACTAAATATACATACTTATCACCATATACCATGTGGGAATAAAAGCAAAATTAGTAAATCACATCCAATGTGGTTTAACAATGATCAAGATACAGAGTAAAAAACAGGCATTTAAATTAAAGAGGGGACAGAGACTGCCTTATGTAAGTACAGGTAAATCAACAAGGCTTGAAAACGAGCTATTAGACTGGCTAAAATAGAAAATGAAAAATTAGTTGCAAAAGAGAGTAAGACTAACCCTAAAATATTTTATAAATATATTAATGGAAAAAAAGTGAGGAAGGAAGCTATAGGAACATTACAATGGGAAACAGGCTGTCTGATAATTAGGGATCAGGAAAAGGAAGATAAATGGCTAAATTGTTCTTCTCTTCGGTATACACAAAGGAGGTACCAGTGGTTGGGACACTAAAAAATAATGGGGCTACGCTACCTTCACCAAATATTTTTTTTAATAGAGAAATGCAAAAGGGGTTTGAAAAATAAATGTTAATAAAGCCCCAGGTCCTGATGGATTACATCCAAGGGTACTGAGGGAATTGGGTTCTGTAATAGCCAAACCATTATATTCATTTTTTCAAGATTCACTCAACATAGGCTCGCTACCAGATGACAATGGTGAAAAGCAGAGTCGATACCTATATTTAATAAGGTAACAATAGCAAATCTGGGTAATTGTAGACCAGTGAGCCTCACTTCCGTAGTGGGAAAGCTTTTAAGAGGGTTAATAAGGGATAATATACAATAATATGTATATTTGAACAGGAATATAAGTAGGAGTCAACATGGATTTTTGAGGGATAGGTCATGTCACAAACAAATCTAATTAGTTTATATGTGGAGGTTAGTAGGAACCTGGATCAAGGCAACTCAGTGGATGTATTCTTTTTGGATTTTGCAAAGGCTTTTGATACAGTGCAACATGAAAGAATATTGTGCAAACTAAGGGATACAGGAATTGCAAAAAATATCTGCTTATGGATCGAGAGATGGCTAAAAGACAGGAAGCAAAGGGTTGTTGTAAATGGAACATACTCAGATTGGACTAATGTGGTAAGTGGGGTTCCTCAGGCTGCGCTATTAGGTCCTTTCCTTTTTAACATATATTTTTTAATGAAGTCGGACTGGGAAGTAGTGTCTCTATTTTTGCTGATGACACAAAGTTGTGCAAGGTAATTCAATCAGGTAATGATGTACTTTCCCTCCAAAGGGATTTGCATATATTAGAGCAATGGACATCTAAATGGCAGATGAGATTTAATACAAATAAATGTAAAGTTATGAATCTGGGAAGAAAAAATTGCAATGCATTTTATAATCTTAATGTAGCAAATCTAGGGGGTATCTGATATTGAAAGGGATTTAGGAGTGGTTGTCAACAATCACCTTGGTTACAGTGATCAATGCCAAGCAGCAGCTGCAAAGGCAAATCAAATATTAGCATGTATTAAGAAGGTTAGAGAAGCCAAGGGAGCGAATATAATTCTGCCACTATACAAATCCCTAGTACGTCCTCAATTGGAATATGGAGTACAATGTTGTGCACCACGTCATGAAAAGGACATTTTAGAGCTGGAAAAGGTACAGATAAGGGAAAAAAATCTAATAAGGGCAATGAAGGGGCTAAGTTATGAAGAAAGACTAACCAAATTAAACTTATTTTCTCTAGAAAAAAGGCGTCTAAGAGGGAATGTGGTTACATTATATAAATACATCTAGGGTCAGTATAAAGCTTTGTCAAGGGAGCTTTTTGTGCCAAGAAGTTTTCAACTGACAACAGGACATCCTTGGAGGTTAGAAGCAAAACAATTTCACCTTAAAGAAAGAAAAGGGTTTTTCACAGTAAGGATGGTTAATCTGTGGAATTCTCTGCCAATGGAGGTGGAGACAGCGGATCCGATAAATAACTGTAAAAAGGGACTGGATATATTTTTAATTAAAAGGGGCATTCAGGGTTATCCTGGTTAATTAGAGAGAGAGTATTGATCCAGGGAGGAATCCAATCACCAGTATCTGGGGACACCTTTTTTTTCCCTTTTGAGTCGATTGGCTAAGTTTCACTTTTCTTTTTTTCTGTTTCTTTCTCTGGTTCAATTTACAACTAATCTCCATATTGCAGATCAGAGGAGATCTTAAAAGATCGAACTTGATGGGCTAAAAGTATTTTAGCAACCTCAATTACTATGTAAGTATGTAAGTTTGGCTGATCCATTGTTTTAAATAAAAGTGACCTATAAAGTATACCTTTAACAAGACATCAGCCCTAAAGAGTTAATTCAGAATGGCTAATCAGTGCATTACATCATTACCTACAGCCCTTTAAAAAGGCAAATGTTTCATGCCTTCATTTTCCCCTGAAGAATCTATCATTGACACAGGGAAACGTGTGTCGGGTGTTTGCCGTCAGACCACCCAAGAAGCTGCTTGGTGCAGATCTGTCTGCTTATTTTGCCGATCGGGAGCAGAGTAGACAGGGATAGTGTTGCGAGTGCCCATCACAAGGCTGTCCCAGAGGAATTCTAGTTGTCGAACTTCCCTATCTTTAGGATGATCAGGGCCGATTTTGTACCCTGATTCAGAGAGTCCCTCAGAACTTGGCTTCATGTATATATGGCCCTCCCTCCCTTAGACTACAGCACTCTTAATTGCAGACAGGGCTATAAAATCTTTATCAGTAGTAGTCCACACGGCATCCGCCTGATATTGTGAGGAACAATTACTTAAGAGTTTAACTGGTGGTCTCAGCATATAAAAGCTGGGTATACATATGCAATTGCAAATACAATCATTGAAAGATACCCGTTAAGAGGTCTGGTGGCAGGAACAGCCTTATGCACTACAAGTCTCATTACATGGGAGACCATTACAAATACTGCATGCATAGGTGTATATCTACTTGATTGCAGATTAACTACCTGTCTATTATAAACAAAAGTATGTTTACTGCCAGATGGCTATAATTGTGCATTTATTGACAAAGGGAGAGAAGTATTTCCTCAATTGGTTACTGTGGGTGGTCTGACTATTAGAAGCTAAATGTCCCTTTTCTATTTTTACAACTATTTTAATGATTTACAATAAATGTTATATTTTAGATCAATTAGGTCACTATATAAAGTAGTCGCTTGAATCTCATTTGTCTGGATAAGCACCAGAACAGAATCTCAAATCGTACCACATAGGGATTTATTTCCATATTGAAATAATAGTCTGAATATTTTTAAATAAAGTACTTAATTATATTTAAGGTAATGCATAAGAGTATCTACTAAGGGATTTTTGAAATATGAATTTTAAGGAGTTTGCTTTGAATGTAAAAAAGGTATTTGAAGGAAATGAGAAAGTGCATACTAGTGATCATCAGCCTCTTCCTTCCTTTCTCCATTATGCCTGAGTAATCTTAGTTATTATTTCATACCATATGATAAGTCAATAAAACTCATCACATGAAATGCACATTATAAGCAGTCAGAGCTATGAAATCAAAGAGTTTACAAATCAAACATAGTCTGAGGACAGACACAAGACAATACCTTCCATTTTATTTTAAATTTATGGTGCTTACTATCATCTGTTAACAATACATATTTAACCTTATAAACAATGGCATTGCAATAGATATGCATTGTTTCTGGTATTTAATTTGCATGCAAGAAATTTATTATTAAGAAAGATATAAAGTATTTCAAGAATCCCTCTCTCTTTGCATACTAATTAACATGTTCTACTTGTTTATTGAGATGAAATTCTTTGAACTACTGAGATATATACAAATTCATGTTATTTATAAATTCTTAATTAATCTCTTTAAAATTGCTTCTTTATTATTAAGAAAATTAAGTCAGCCTGGTCCTTGTCTAATGGACATCACTATAATTTGAATCCACTGAAAACGGCTTGTAATCACCTCTGGGAATAGACATCAAGGGTAACCTTGGCCATACTAAAAACAAATACTCCATAATATTTTTAACGTTTGGCTTGTTTTATACACTAGAAACTAAAAGATAAAAAAAATTGTTTTTAAAATGTATGTAAATGTGATATTGTGTGTTGGCTAAAATAGTATTCTATAGTGCAAACATAACATTACATATTATCTATAACTTAATTGATTCATATGTTAGTTTCTTTCTATAGTAAAAACTTGATATTTGGCAACAGAAAATAATTTACTCCTCCCAAAGTAAGATTACACCACATGCTTTTGAAAATGATGTATTAGTTACACTTGTTATGTTTGTGGAGTGTGCAAAAGGATGTCATTCATGAGATAGCATTGCAATATTATGACAAAACATGCAAACACTTCTAAGAAAATGTTCAGCAATAACTACTCCTGAAGAATAAAACAAAAACATTGGAATCTGAACTAAGGGCCAATTTATTTTAAGTGTAACAAGGAGATAATACACATGTGTGTGTGCATTTGCATATCTAAAACAGGCCAGACAATCCAGCTCAGTATCTCAGATTGAGAGTGTTTTCACCTCAAGACTTGAAGTGTTGACATTCAAATTAACCCACAAAGTATTACCATTCTTTAATCCAACAATGCCCATCATTCTATAACACAGGCTGCATATAAATGAGTTCGTAAAAATGCTTCAGTTTTGTGCATCACATCAGTGTGTGCAAATTTGCCTACTAATAGCTAAACAGCTGCTTTGCATAAACTGATTATGGCTTACAGGTGGCACAAGAGTAATCGTTTTGTACTAGAAATATTATTGCAAACTTTGGTAAATAATTCTAAAATCCTTTCATTTTTAGTGGGACTTAGGCAGAAATTAGCACTTAAGCAGCCGTGCAGCACTTAGCTGCAATGAGTGCCAAAGGTGCTCATTGCAGCCAGCGGCGCCTTCACACATGCAAGCTCGGAAACAAAAAATATGACTTGGGTAAATACGATTTTAAGACATAAAAAAATCTGAAACTGGATGAAAACGAGGCTGAGGAATGCTAGGCACACAGGATGTGACAAGGCGGCAAAGACACTAACACACCAACAAAATACGACCTTGGAAAAATATGAATTGAACGTCCGAACTGCGGAAATCGAAAAACACGTAAAACAAGAAAAATATTTAAAAAAACATAAAAACACACTTACACACAGCACAGGTTGAGAGCCAGGAAGCATGGGAGTATCGTTTGTAATGATTTGGAACCTTATTTGACGCGTTTCGTCACTCAAAAATCGGCTGAGAGAGGAAGAAAATGATGGACGAAAAACGTAAATAATTCTGAAACTGGATGAAAATAAGGCTGAGCAAAGCCAGGCACGCGGGACTTTGAAAATAAAACAATGGCAGTCAGCGAGCGCAAAGCACAAACATTCAGCAGACACAGAGGATAAACACACAGGGAAGGCAGAGGGAGATGCTGGAAAGAGACACATGGCATTCCCAAGCACAAAACTTGCATGTTAATGAATCCTGCAATGAGCGGCCCATACAGTAGGTGGGAGGAAAGGTTCTTCTGTCATGTTGTAAGTGGAGCCTACGTGCATGTCTCTACAAATGATTTTGCCCACCAGCACCATCATCTGTGCATATACAGTTGCATGCACAGGTTAATTAATATGGAGGGGTATATTAGTGAGTGAGATGTGAGTAACTAATGGTGGCCCTTACCCTGAACAAAATATGTGACTACATAAAGCAAGTAAGCCAAACATATTTCATACATTTCACTAAATATTTTTTTATAATAAGTATAATAGAGATTAATTTGGTTAAAAGAATGGCTGTCCCTTAAAGCCAACACAGGTCCAATCATTGCTTTCAAGCCTTGTTGGTATTATGGTGCACTGAAAGAGCAATGGCTTTTCCAATTCTAAATCATTTAATGTGTGTTTTGCTAATTGATAAAATAAATATTTTGGTTAAATACATTTTTATTAACTTAGTGAGACATTAATTAATTTCATGCCTTGTTATTAACCTTTTTTAATTTTATTACTTCTGGTTTTATATATGTGGCCAAGAAAATTAAGGATGCATTATGTATGAAGTATCAATAAAAACACTTTCTTTTCAATATGGCCTTTTAGACAGTCCAATAAAATGTTAGCATAAAACTTTAAGTGTTATCTTAAAATTACAAATTATCAGATGTGGCAAAGTAATAATAACACTATCATGCAAATCTTTAGTATAAATCCATCTAGTAATAGAAAAGAGAGGCAAATAAAATATGAATAATCTACAAACATTGTTAATTCTAACTAACAGCCTTATTAAATTGTGTTTCGGTCGATTGAAAAGAGCTCTATATAAGCACAGAGCATATTTTTTTACAGAAGTTTTTAGTTAGTGACGACCTTGCTTTTGGCTAGAAGTTCACTAACTAAAAACTTCTGTAAAAAAAATATGCTGTGTGCTTATATGGAGCCCTATTAAATTTGCTGAATCGCCATTTAATGGCTGTAAATGTTGAACAGAAAATATTAGTTTTCAAGAAGTACAAATAAATGTTTTCTGATTTTACCTATCTGACAATAAGTTCAAATATTTTTTTTTATATTTCATATATCATACTTATTTCAATATGTAAACAGGGAGTGGGATGAGGGATGAGATGAGAAAGAGAGAAGGGCGGGAGAGAATGCAGAGATAAATACAGAGAAGAAAGGCAAGAAAAAGGGAGAATGGGAGAAATAATGGAGAGAGAGTGAGAATTAAATGGGATGTGATAGGGGAGAGTTTAGAGTCATTAGGGGAGAGAGAAGGGGTAAGAAAGAGGAGAGATGAAAGAAAGGAAGGGGAAGGGATAGGGAAGGGTTAAGAACTGGTTGAGAGAAAGTGAGAGCGTGTAAAATAACGGGAAAGAGAGAAATAGGGGAGTAAAAGTGTGAAAGGGAGAGACAAGAATAGCAGGAATATACAAATGCACAAACAATGAGTCATGAGCTGAAGCTAAACAGTGGGATAAGATGTATTGTGTAAAGGTAATTCTTTAAAGAAAATATAGTGGATAAATGGAACAACTCTGGAGAGTAAGTAGTAGGAATAAACACAGTAAAGGACTTTAAGCATGCTTGAGATAAACATATATCCATCTTGAGGGTTAACTAAACTAAACATTGTGGATAAATACAGTATAATGGGCAGAACAGATAGTCAATCTTGGGTTTTATCTGCCATGAAATCTGGTTCCATTTCATTTTCAATGTTTCCATGTTATACAAATACACACTTGTTAAAGTAAACAAAAATAATCATTATCTACTAATAAAGCTTTAAAAAAAATAATACTATGCTTAGAAAAATAGGTGATTTATACATTTTTGTTACAAAACGCCTCTGAACGTGTCTGAATAAGTGGGTTTAAGTCAGTAAACTTTAAGAAAGGCTGAGTAGGATTAATCAGGGTTAAAGATAAAAAATATCTCCACATCCTATATTTTCAATAAAGCCTATTTCTCAAGAGAGAATACAATTTAACCATTTTTACAAACCAACTCCACAGATGGAAAGTGGAGATCTTTGACAATATTTTTTCTGCTCATTACTCATGATAAATGTACCTACTGTATTATTACAAGGACAGTCATTGTATATGTAACAAACACAAGCATGCTCACTTCAGATTAAATTATTTAAACACAAAATAGTCACTTTCCAATATCCTTGGCTATCATTTTGTTTTGTTTAAGACATATTAATATTTTTTTTCCATAGATAAAAAGTTAATGTATTTTATTTCATTTATTATATTTTATTTTGACACAGGCAGTCTTTGTTCTGAACTGGTATAAGCTACTGACTATTGAGTACTTGAATGAAACTGCAGCCTCTAAAGTTTTTTTTTCATCTAATCCTGACCATAATTGTGGTTTCATTTTAATGGACCTGACATAATATAGTTTTGATAAGCCAGAAATGGAGGCTTGAAATAATGTTCTAGGTTTTTCTTGAGAATTCTCTTAAGATTGGTATTAAATAAAGTGGACTTTTAATTCTATTCTCTTGTACTTTTGTGGTAAGTGGTGCACAATTTACAGAATTTCAATGTAATCAATACTTCTAAACACCAATGATCTATGTGAGGACTCTGATGGACTGAAGAATGAAAACTGTAGATCTTTTAATAGGATCTAAAGCAAACAATAACTCAAAAGTGTGTGTATAAAACTTGAAGTTTATCAATGTCTTTCATGAGCACTGATATAGTTTATTTTCTGGACATCAGAATGGGGGCTGATTAATTGAATGCATAGAACATTTCAGTACAGGCCAGGGGTAGGCATGAAACACAGCTAAAGGGAGGCTTAACAGTTTTTCATAAGCAGATTCTTTAGATCCAGGTAATAGCCTGCATGGCTTGTAGATTTTATAAATCCTCTTTTTAAGATATTCTTTTCACACAAATTGTACATTACGGCCTTAATATTCTTAGTACCAGTAAAGACTCTAAAATAATGCTTGTTTGTTAATATTTAGCCTGTTTTACTGAGTGCTTTTGTCTTAGCAGAGGTTCAATGGCTACAATCTTAGCACCACATGGGTATTTTATTCTCGCCTTTAATAATTTTTATTTGTCCACTTGCTGCTCCATAAATTTTATGAAACATTCATTACTGGATAAATTGTTGAACTGTAGTCAATTCTTCTAAACAGATGGGGTTGCAAATGGAGATTTAGTAATCTTAGTAATTTTAAAGTCATCAGATAAGGCATTGGTATCAGAGAAAGAGAAAATATTTTTACAAGTAAAATGCCCACGTATAGCCACATATTACATGTTACCAAAGATACATAAATGTCTAAATAGGCCTCCAGGCCGTCCGATAATATCGGGCAACAATAGCCTATGTGAGATGGCCAGTAAATTTATAGATCAAAGACTACGCTCCTTTGTAAAAGGGTTGCCTTCTTTTGTACAAGATACTACTGAAGTGTTGAATAGGTTGGAAGACATTGTGGTAAGAAAGTCTACACTCATTGTAACATGTGATGTCAAATCACTGTATACTTTAATAGATCATACCATTGGTATAAATGCTGCCACCTACTTTTTACAGATGGAAGCTGAAGACAATGTAGAAAAGAAACATTTTATCTCAGAATTGCTTTGTTTTGTTTTAGAACACAATTACTTTGTCTTTCATGGCAGATTTGATTTACAACTTAGAGGAACGGCCATGGGTTCTGCTTGCGCTCCCACATATGCCAATTTATATCCGGGCTGGTGGGAGCGTGAGCATGTGTTCAATGAGCGGAACAAAATGTACACTGATAATGTATTAATGTGGCTGAGATACATCAATGATATTTTTATAATATGGGATGGTGAAAAGAAATTATTCCAGGAATCCATTGGTCATTTAAATCTTAATGATTTCAATCTGAAATTACCTTATGATATAAGTGAAAAAGCAGTACACTTCTTAAATATAATGATCAAAAAGGAGCTTGATGGTAAATGAAGCACAGTGGGATACAGAAAACCCACAGCCACCAATACCACATTACGTAGTGACAGTACACACTATCCTGCTACAATAAAGGCCATCCCCATAGAAGATTAAAGGCAAGAGGATATTTAAATACAATATTAAAGAGCGCATATTATCAAGCTCTTAGTACACCGAGACAACAATTATTGAATCCAAAATTACGATCTGAAATACAACAACCAATAAGATTTATTAGTACGTATAATGAACAGTGGAAACATCTCAACAGCATATTGAATAAGCATACAGCAGTTCTTAGAGCTGATCCTGTAGTGAAAGAGTTAATTGGTGATAAAATCACTATGGGTTGGAGACGTCTCAAAAACCTACATGACCATTTGGTGAATAGCCATTTTGACAAAAAAAAACAACTATTTGGCTCATTACCTGGCGGCACATATGCATGTGGCAGATGTAAAATTTGCAAATATGTAATGTAAAATCAGAATCTAAAATATATGATAGATTGAATAGAGAGATAAAGATCAGGGGATTTTTCAACTGCAGCACAAAAGCTGTTGTTTATTGCCTGATTTGTTTTTGTGGATTCAAATATGTGGGAATGACCACTAGAACCTTGAGAAAAAGGCTTGGCGAGCATTTGTCTAATATAAAAAATGCCAAGTCAGATATTGCTAAACATAAAGTTCCTACATCCGTGGCGCAACATTTTCTAACATGTCATGATAGTAAACCTATATTGGAATGCAGAGTTCTTCACAGAACCAGATTAGGAATTAGACGAGGCAATTTAGAACAATAACTCCTCAAAACAGAAACAAAATGGATTACATTAATTTACTCTACAGTCCCATATGTCTTGAATGAGAATAATAGCTTTACATCTTATCTTTAGATAGAATAGAATAATATTACAATGTATCACTCTTCCTATAAAACAGCAGGATATGATCTTAGGTTTAGGTGATGGAATAGATCTACTTGTGATATAAATTTATTAATTAGGTTAATAACGGAGATAACCATTTGTCAATAATTTAATAATCTAAACTGTGGAGGATATCTACATAATTTGAAAATAAAAGTATGAAAATATAAATGTATCAATCTCCTTATTGTAATTAAAAAATTGCTCAAACTAAATTATTATAGTATTATAAAATCAAATATTATAATAATCCCATACATAAGAAATTATAACTGTAATTTTCAGGTTGAAACATAAGATATAAAAGAAGATATATAATACTATATTTGGACCAAAAGTAAGGTCTGTTCTTGATTCCATGAAAGGTGTATTTAATGATTTAATAATCATTACATAGTAAACAGGGTATAACTTAATTATACTTATATTAGTAAAAATATATGTAGTCCAATCGAATGATAGGATGTGCAATAAGATGTAAATTAACTCATTGATATATATTCATTAAACATGTTTTATGCTTTGAATATTTATATATTTATTAAATAATGATGCTTATTTATTATTTATTTCTAGATGATTGGTATTATTTTTACTATATCATGTTTTATTGACAACGAAAATCTATATTGTGAGAATTATTTGGATACTATAGGGTAAAAGGCTGACACTTCCCTATCTAATTATAAGCATTACTATAAAAGACTGGCATTTGCCCACTTCCAATATGTCCCTGAGGAAGCGGAAGTGACACGAAACATGTGCATGGGACTTGTATCGCAGTAGTGATGTCACCATGACCAAGAGAGGAGTTCAGCGTTTACTGGTGCCAAATTGACAGCGATGGAGTCATAGAACTCACATATATAATAGAAAGAAAACATCAACATACAGGATAAGTTATAGTTATATTTCTTTGTCAATTGTAACCTTTTGATCATAATTGTTATGTCTCCAAATATTAAGAGATTGGATAATAATGATACTTAGACCTATATAATATAAATGGAGACAATTATACTATAGAGATATATTCTGATATAATAATCTTTTCCTGTATGATAATTAAGATAGATTATTAAAACTGCTTAAATTTAGAGTATACAGCTACATATTTTATATTATTATTTTATCTACTTACCCCAATTATCACAATAATTATTTTGCTTTAAAATATTTGCTTACTAATTAAATTAGATATAAAGTTTGCACAGCACAGTCACTTTTAGAGTAGTTTAGCTTGCTTTGATATGTTAGATTAGGGGGTAATTGGTGGATCCCCAGTACCCCCATCAGGATTAGTTTATTTAGTTTTTTCAGGTTTTGTGCAGACAGTATATTTAGAATTAGTGTAAAGGAGTAAATGGTGGGCTCCGCTACCACCAAATTAGAATAGTATACATTTTTAATTGAATTTTTCATTGAATCATCACCTTAAAGCACTGTGCACTTTATCACTTTGATCTTTATTTCGGTTATATTAAAATGTAATTTTTTTTGCGGTGTCTCTATAGCAATTACATTATTATACTTAACTTCTTTCAGTGTTCTGGTGTGTGTTCATTGCTGCTATATGTTAATTTTTAATTGTTTTTAATATGTTGTACTTGTATATGTATTAAATAAATTGAGAAATTCTACTTATTCAGATAAAAAAATTTGAATTATAATTAATTAATTACTACCCTACCTTAGGAGGCTAAACCTGTTTGGATATATAGGTGTTCTTTTTCTCTTCTTTTGTTTATTTAATTTAAAGTCAGCAACAGTTAGCGGTATTACTAAAATTACAAATTCCTGCGTGTTTTTCTGTTTTTAATATTGCGTTTTTTATGTGAAGCTGTAGTAAACACCTCTGTTAACCTACCCATTAGAACATGGTATTTATCGGTTTCCCTTTAATTCAGTATGCATTTATCATTTGTCATCACTGTTATGTCAGATGAAAGTCAGAGGCTCTTTTGCAACCCTGATGTTCACATTTACTTTGTTTTTAGAAATGTCAATGGATGGAAGCACCAAAAAAGTTTAGGAACTTGCTATTAGGAGCTTTAATAACTTTAGCTAAAATGCATGTTGTTTAATGAACACTTTTGTTTTTATCTTTCTTCATATTATAGTATTTATTAAGTTTCAACTTTTTTAAGAATACAATCTTAGTAAATAATAGAATATGTGTCAACAAAGTAACTGACAGCATAAAGAGAAATAGATAACTTGTTTAATCAACATATTTTCTAATCTCTGAAATGCATATCTAACAAACGTCTATGAATATGTTGTTGTACCTCTGGGAAGTAGTAAGGATCAGGCTTTATTTCTTTGTAATGCAGAAGCTCAAAGGATCTGTAAGCATTCAGAGCACATTTCAGCTGTGAGATGGCTTAGAATAGCTAAGCTCGGTAATATACTTACCACCATATTGTTGGTGGAATGTGAATTAATTTTAAGTGAAATCTATTTTCTGTTGAATTGACCAGAACTTTATTATTTTTTATTAAACTTTTAGTGTCATAACTTATTCTGTCCATAGCAGCTGCAGGTTAGAATTGAAGCAGTTTAGTTTTAGGGCTCTTACTTGGCAATTACAGACTTTGCACTCATTATTATTAAATAACATCTATGACCTTTAGTGTGGATTTAAATTTTAGTTGGCCATTAATTAGGTTGAGAAATGACAAAATCCTCCAGGACTTATGTCAATTATGTCGCTAATGCTTATAAAAAGCCACGAGACACAACTGACTCCTATCATCCATTCAATTTGAAAAGAAATTCTTTAGGGGAAGGAAAATAGCTGCAATAAATTGTGTAATAGTATTCTTCCTGTTAATGAACACAATTTCAGAATATTTATTATGTATTATTATTAATATATATTTATTATCATTAACAATTTATGAAGTTAATATATACATTTAACACTTTACTTCCAGAAAGCTAAATTGGTTTATTTCAAATTAAGTCATAAAAAAAAGTAAATAGTTGTACTAACAAAATAGTCTACTAATCTTTGTTTTTAACACAACTAGATATTGCCTTTAAAGATTTTCATGTTTAGCAAATGTAAAAAACATAACATAAAAATACAATGTTTTTGCATTTTTAATCCTTTTTAAAACAGATCTAAATATATACACATTTCAGCTTTGTTAGTTTTTGTCCTAATGAAGTAATCTAAACAGCTAAAATGTGTGTTGTTGCTAGAATGCTAGATTCTATTGTTGTGGTTTTTTTTTTCAACAGTATCATTATTCATATTATTCATATCAAAGCATCAACATTGCAATCATATTTCCCATTACAGGTATTCTTCAATGAAATGCATTTCAAACGTCAAGGACTACTGTACTCCTATATTTAAAATAATCTATTTTTTCAGAAACTACACTTTTAACTACAGTAGTCAAAACTGAATTTATTTTATTACCCAATATATGCAACTATGTTGCAGTTCAGCAACCAATTATTTTGCTACTTTGCATTCCAGGGTTCTTTCCACATGCATAAACAAAGAACATATATCTGCAACAATGGAAAGCCACCTCCTTTCACACGTATCGGACTCTCCCATGTTTTCTTATTTTTCCACTCTCTCCAAACATGACCAGGTATTTTGGCTGGCACACACCTCTCTATTAAAAACAGATATTTATTTTCCAATTTCCTTGTGCATTGTGCACTGCATTTCTGACTTCTTATATATTTTTTCATGGCATTTCAGTATTGATTTTAATCCACATTTGAGAAAATCCAAAATGTGGATTTCTGCCTTTTAGGCCTTGTCAATAAGGTGCTTGCTGTGAGTCTAGGCACAAGTTTGTACCACACTAGAAATGTACAATGAGAACAAGGAAAAGCAAAGATAAACAGCTGGGCAGCATGGCTAGGGGAAGGAAAGATCTAGGATACAATTGTTAAGCTTAGACGTTGCATTAAAGTCTCATTGACTAAGAAGTGAATAATTCAGGTAATGAGAGATGAACTGTGATAAGAGATGAAGTGCAGACATTTTGTCATTATCATTATTGTACACTAGCGAATTGCCCGTCAAGAAATGACGGCAATGAAATTGTAAGTGAGCTGTTTGGTGTATAATAATCAAATAAATAATACATTAATAAATTAATATACTTTACCTATTTTCAAGTAATATATGCAGCAAGAATTGTGTTCAAGAGCTGGCAATTAGTTTTGATGTTGCTGCAGCATTAGTGCTGTGGAGCTGCTGTGTAAGTGTGATGAATGTGTGCAGTGTAATAGTGTGCGTGCGCGAGGCAAATCCGTTAGCGTAGCTGTGTACTTCCACATTATATAATTTATTGCTTTAAAATGGTGGCTAATGTGTGGTATGCGGCTGTGGCGGAATATCCGTAGCTGTTTTGTGGTGTTTTGCGTGTTTATGGTGGTGTTTTGCGTGTTTAGAGTCCTGTAGCCTCGTTTTCGTTTTGTTTGGCGGACATTTTTTCTCTTATTTTGGTGATTTTCGGGTGTTTAAACTCCGAAATTTGGACTTAAATCGAGGTGTAACTTTACTTGTAGAGGTCCTGGGTGCACCACCTTGCTGTGGGTAAGCTTTTTATATGTTTCTTGTGTGTATTTATTGTGTTTGTAACATGTTTAAAAGTCGCGCGGGTTGAGTCCTTGTTTTCGAATCTCGTATGTGTTTTTCGGCAATTGCGTGGGTGTTTGGTGGTGTTTTGCGTCTTTAGACTGCTGTAGCCTCGTTTTCGTTTGTTTCGGCGGCCATTTTTTCTCTCGCTTAGAGAATTTTTTAGTGTCTAAACTCTTTTATATTGAGTTAAATTGAGGTGAAACTTCAGTTTTTGAGGTCCTGGATGCTCCCTCTTGCTGTAGGTAAGCTTTTTATGAATGTGTTGTGTGTATTTATTGTGTTTTTAATTTTTTCATGTCCGCAGGTTGCGGCCGATGTTTGCGAGGTCGTAATTGGTTGTAACGTGTCTCGTACTTTTTTGCGAGGGCCGCAGTTGCTGGCATGGAGCGCCTTTGGCGTTCCATGCCAGCAACTGTGACCCTCGCGGCACGAGCCCGCAAGCGTGAGCAACGGCTTGCATGCTCACAACTATATACGGGATTATTATGGTATACATTTCAATACACAGCAAAACAAAAAATAAAAAAACAGCAATAAGCTTAAAAATATTAAATCAATAATAGCACTCATTATAAAGCCAGAACTGAAATAAGAATCTATTCCAATCTTGTCACAGACATTTACATGTCAAGTTGTACAGTAACTTAGTAAGCTAACACTTATACGTCATCTACATTTCAGAGCTGAGTGAATGTACCACAGAATAGGCTAAAATGAGGGGAATTATCAAGTTTCTCTAACCTGTCACATTCCAATTTTCAACCGCTTTTAACATTGCTTCAAGCAAGTTCCATACTATGAGTAAGCTCTTTTTATCTCCCCAATCCTACACATAGTGAGCACCTCCTGTAAAGGCAGCAAAATGCCACTGAAAATGAATCAAGCATCAGGTCTTGACACTAATAAAAGTATAACACCTCAGTTGAGTTAGCTGTAATGCTTTCTTATATCCGACACAATCATGTGCACCCTAAAATACTACATATCACATGGATCCTCTCCTAGTACCCCTACCCACTGGTAGCCAAGAGACTATCCAGATCCCCCTATTTACAGTACAATAAATGGGGGAACCCTGGGGGATTCCTTCCTCCCAATCTGATGGGAACCCAGGGGTTAAAAAAAGTATAATTAAACCCCCTAACTATCATGGGGGTTTATACCCACATGGTATTCAACAATTAACCCCTAATACCATGGTGCCCTTAAAGGACCACATGGTATTTTGACATTAACCCATTACTACCATGGGGGTCTAATAAATCCCCATGGTATCTAAAATTAACCCATAATGCCATAGGGGTCTATATAAACCCTCATGGTATACTACAATCACACCACTATGTGCCATGAGGACCCCTCAGCACCCTAATAAAAAGGGGAAAAAACTAAGTATTAAACAAAATTGTTAAAAAATGTATTCATTGTAATGTTTCTTACTGTAATGTCCTTTTTTTATTTTATGTAAATATTTTTATGTAATTAATATTATTTGTTTAAAATTTTGGTTATTTGTTTGTGTAATTTAGTTTTTTTAATTTATTCATTTTTTATTCAATACCTAAGTTTTTTTTTTAATTATTAGTGTGACATGGGGGTCATAGTACATTGCACATAGTGGGTTATTTCAATATACCATGGGGACCTACATAGCCCTCCATGGCATGAAGGGTTAGCTATTAGGTACCATGGGAGTCTTTTAAGGATATGTAATAATAGTTACATAGTTACATAGTATTTAAGGTTGAAAAAAGACTTTCAGTCCATCAAGTTCAACCTTTCAATATCTCCTCCGATCTGCAATATGCGGATTAACTATTAATTAATTAGTTGTATTAAAAAAAATAAAAAAATAAAAAAATAAAATCCCTCCTGATCCCAGACACCGGCGACCGGACTTCTCCCTGGATCAATACTGCCTCTCTAATTATCCATAATAACCCTGAATTCCCTAGAAATAAATCCAGTCCCCTTTTAAAGCTATCTATCGAATCCGCTGTCACCACCTCCTCTGGTAGAGAATTCCACAGATTAACCACCCTTACTCTGAGGAACCCTTTTCTTTCTTTAAGGTGGAATATTTTTACTTCTAACCTCAAGGGATATCCTCTTGTCAGTTGAAAACCTCTTGGCACAAAAAGATCCCTTGACAAATCTTTATACTGACTCTGGATGTATTTATATAAGGTAATCATATCTCCTCTTAGATGCCTTTTTTCTAGAGAAAATATGTTTAATTTGGTTAGTCTTTCTTCATAACTTATCCCCTCCATTCCCCTTATTAGTTTTGTTGCCCTCCTCTGTACCTTTTCCAGCTCTAAAATGTCCTTTTTATGAAGTGGTGCCCAAAATTGTACTCCATATTCAAAATGAGGGCGTACCTTAGATTTGTATAGTGGCAGAATTATATTTGCTTCCCTTGCTTCTATACCCTTCTTAATACATGCTAATATTTTATTTGCTTTGCAGCTGCTGCTTGGCTTTGAGCACTGTTACCTAGGTGGTTGTCCACAAGCACTCCCAAATCCCTTTCAATATCTGATACACCTAGATTTGCTCCATTAAGATTATAAATTGCATGGCTATTTTTCCTTCCCAGATGCATAACTTTACATTTATTCATAATAAATCTCATCTGCCATTTAGATGCCCATTCCTCAATTTTATGTAAATCCATTTGGAGGGAAAGCACATCACTATCTGATTTAATTACCTTGCACAACTTCGTGTCATCAGCGAAAATGGAGACACCACACTCCAATCCTACCTCTACGTCATTAATAAATATGTTAAAAAGGAGAGGACCTAATACTGAACCCCGAGGAACCCCACTTACCACATTAGTCCAATCAGAGTATGTTCCATTTACAACAACCCTTTGCTTCCTGTCTTTTAGCCAGCTCTCAATCCATGAGCAGATATTTACTGCAACTCCTGTATCTCTTAGTTTGCACAATAGTCTCCCATGTGGCACTGTATCAAAAGCCTTTGCAAAATCCAAAAAGACTACATCCACTGAGTTGCCTTGATCCAGGTTCCTACTAACCTCCTCATAGAAACTAATTAGATTTGTTTGACAAGACCTATCCCTCATAAATCCATGTTGACTCCTACTTATAATCCTGTTCAAATAGACATATTCTTGTATATTATCCCTAATTAACCCTTCTAAAAGCTTCCCCACTACAGAAGTGAGGCTCACTGGTCTATAATTCCCCGGATTTGCTCTTGCTCCCTTCTTAAATATAGGTATCCCATCAGCTTTTCTCCAGTCATCTGGTAGAGACCCTGTGTTGAGTGAATCTTGAAAAATTAAATATAATGGTTTGGCTATTACAGAACCCAGTTCCCTTAGTACCCTTGGATGTATTCCATCAGGGCCCAGGGCTTTATTAAAATTTATTTTTTCCAACCTCTTTTGGATTACTTCCTGTGTTAACCAATTATTTGGCAAAGGTAGTGTAGCCCCATTATGTTACCTCCCTTGTGTATACCAAAGAATAGAACCTATTTAGCTCATCTGCCTTTCCTTCGTCACTAATTATCAGACGGCTTGTGTCACATTGTAATGTTCCTATAGCTTCCTTCCTCGCCTTTTATCCCATTAATATACTTAAAAAATATTTTAGGGTTAGTCTTACTCTTTTTTGCAATTAATTTTTCATTTTCTGTTTTAGTCAGTCTAATCGCCCTTGTTGATTTCTAAGCCTTGTTGATTTCCTTGTATTCCTGTAAGACAGTCTCTGTCCCCTCTTGTTTGTATAATTTAAATGCCTGTTTTTTACTCCGTATCTTGATCTTTAAATCATTGTTAAGCCACATTGGATGGGATTTACTCCTTTTACTTTAATTCCCACACGGTATATGCCAATGTGTATGTATATTTAGTAAGGATTTAAATGTTGTCCATTTATGTTCAGTATTTTTACCTGCCAGTTCTCTGTCCCAGTCTATTCTTTGTATTGCTGCCCATTAAAATCTGCCCTTTTAAAATTAAGAGTTTTCGTTGGCCCCTTAAAATTTTGTTTTTTTAATTTAATCTCAAACGAGACTGTGTTGTGATCACTGTTTCCCAAAGGTTGCCCTATTCCAACATTTGATACTATATCAATATTATTTGTGATGAGTAAATCTAAGATAGCTTCATTTCTAGTAGGCTCTTGTACAACCTGGGCCAGGTAATGATCCCTGAGTGTACTCATGAACCTGCTCCCCTTAGATGAACTGCTGGTCTCATTTATCCAGTTTATTTCAGGGTAATTAAAATCTCCCATTATTAGAACCTGACCTGCTTAGCTGCATATTCAATCTGCAACAATAAATGTATTTCCTCGCTTTCAGCTATATTTGGGGGTTTATAGCATACTCCTACTAATATTCTTTTTGAATTTGCTGCTTCGCCATTTAACTCTACCCACAAACATTCAGCTTTATCACTAGGTCCACCATAAATATCTTCTCTGACTATAGGCTTAAATTCAGGCTTAACGTACAGACACACCCCTCCTCCTCGTTTACCATTGCCTCTATCTTTCCTAAATAGGTTATAACCATTCAGATTAACAGTCCAGTCATGAGATTCATCCCACCAAGTTTCAGTAATGTCTATTAAATCCCATTTTTCATTAATTGCTAATAATTCTAACTCTGCCATTTTTCCTGGCAAGCTTCTGGCATTATCAAGCATATACCTTATGTTATGAGTCTGTAGTTATGAAGTGCCTGCCACTTTACTCAAATTACTTAGCACTACCTCCCTTTTGACTATACTACCCTTCCCCCCATCTCCTCCCCTATGAGTTGTTAATTCATCCCTAATACCCTCTACACTTTCTACCCCATTACTTATATCTAGTCCCACACCCCCCACCTACTAGTTTAACAACTCCTCCAGCCTTTCTACCATCCTATCCCCTAGTACAAAAGCTCCCTCATCATTAAGGTGCAATCCATTCCTACTGTAGAGATTGTAACGAAGGGAGAAGTCAGCCCAGTGCTCTAAACACCCAAACCCCTCCTTAGTGCACCACATCTTTAGCCACGCATTTACCCCCCCAAGCTCCTTCTGCCTCCCTGGGCTAGCACGTGGCGCTGGTAGTATCTCAGAAAATACTACCTTGGAGGTCCTTGCCTTCAGCTTATTACCTAGTTCTCTAAAATCATTCTTAAGGACACTCCATCTTCCACTAACTTTGTCATTGGTACCAATATGTACCAAGACCGCCGGTTCATTTCCAGCCCCTCCCAATAATTTGTTTACCCGATCCACAACATGATGAACCCGAGCACCCGGGAGACAGCAAACTGTTCGATTGCTGGGATCTGGGTGACCTCACCCTGTCTACCTTCCTAAGAATAGAGTCCCCTATCACCAAAACATGTCTCTTGCTCAGTCTATGCTGCCCCCCTCTCCTCCAGCAGAACTGTTCTCCTGGCTGTTAGAGGGAACAGCTCTATCTGGCATTGCCATTCCTGAATGGACATCCCCAACAGTTTCACTCAATCTGGCAAATCTGTTGGTGTGTGCCAACTCAGAACTGGCCTGCCTAATCCTATTCCCCCTGCTTCCCCTTGTAACTGTAACCCAGCTACCTCCCTGGACATCCTCAATAGCCCCAGATCCACCCTCCATACTAGGCCCAGCTAAACTGTGCTCATTGAGCACCAACCCCCTTTCCAGTGGTGCAATATCACTAAGTGCTGCAATTCTATGGAACTTTCAATATATCTTAAAGTGGTCTCCCAATAAGACAGTACCAGTGGAAGGAGGTAAGGCCCTTGTCAGACAATTAATTGGAGCATGGATATAATGACTATAAAATGATGGTCCATCCCCTATACAAAGTTAGAGGTGCTCAATGAGAGAAAGAACTAACCTAATAGGATAGTTCTATGGACATAATAACCCACTTTGAGAGCAACCTCTTGTAGCTCACTTGTTCCCATCACAGGAAGAAATATCCTGTAGTATATCAATTTGGTCTCACTCAAAAGAGTGACCCAGCCCCGAAATAGCAGGCAATTCTACCCTGAACAGGAGAAACAGCAAACCCCAGACACGTTTTGACCTCTATGGGCTTCATCAGTGAGGTGCAGTTGTACTCCCTAAGGCCCCGTGAGAGACTATCCCCTAAGAGTAATTTGCATAAACAAAACAACAGAGGCAGAGGTGCTCAGCAGAGAACGAACTAACCTTAATAGGTTAGTTCTATGGTCATAATAATCCACTCTGAGAACAACCTTTTTTAGCTCACTTGTGCCCATTACAGGGTGAAATATCTTGTCATATATCAGTCTGGTCTCACTCAAAAGAGTGACAAAGCCCAAAATACCAGGCAAATCTACCCTGAACAGGAGAAACAGCAAACTCAATACGCATTTCAGCCCCGTCAGGGAGGTGCAGCTGTACTCTCTAAGGCACAGTGAGCAAGGGGTCCACCTCTGGAGTCTCCAATGACCCTTAGGGAGACTAACCCCTAAGAGTAATTTGCATAAACAAAATAACAGAGTCTGAAACATACGTCTGATGTTTGCTGTTTCTCCTGTTCAGTAAGCTAAAAGAGGTTGCTCTCAGAGTGGGTTATCATGTCCACAGAACTATCCCTTTTAAAGTTAGTTTGTTTTCTGATTGAGCACCTCTAATTTTGTTTTTTGTTTCATCATTAAATCAAAACTGACGACAATAGCTAATAACTATATTATATAATTGTATGTGTAAAAACATTAGTCCATTAGCAAGTCAAGCCTTTCAAAACAACATACTAAAAATATGACAGTTCAGCGATTCTTTTAAATGTCTAGCATTGATGATTTACTACTAAATTAAAAAAAAATAGAATTTGTAATTACATGACAATATTATAGCTCTTGGAACCTTGAGTTTAAAAAATGAGTAAGAATTAAGTTGTGGAAAGCATCTCTCCAGAATTTCTAAAAATTGTGGCAACCCCACTAGCTCTGTAGGAAGATTGTTTCTGTCAACATACTATTAATACATAGGGTTGAGTATCTTGAGCATTAGATTCTATTTTTAACTCCATTTACAACTGTTGTTGAAGGGTTTTATAAAAAATATGATGATAGAGTAGGAAACCAGTAGATCTGTGAAATGAGGTTCCATTACCATAAAAGAGAATTGATGCATTACTATGTCTTACAAAAAAATCCATGTTCTTTCCCCTCTTGTGCAACAATTGCATTATTTCAATATATATTTTTTTCCTCTGGGTCAATGCTGATACAATTATGAATTCTAAGAAATGTAGAATATGTGGATCTGATTGGACTTGTGTGTTCTTTAATGATCAGAGTTTTGTATGTATGAAACAAGTCTAATCCTCCTGTTGCATGTTATAACCTAACTCTATTTCAAACATATAACTTTATCAATTTTATCAGGGTAGGGTTTTTAAAAAGAGTAGAGAATACAGAGTTGAGAACTTGTCATGCTTGCACTTGAGTTACATAACAAAGTTGCTCAAAATGTTCTAACAAATGAGCTTGCAGGCTTTCAGATACTAGTAAAAAAGAACTTGGAAATGCTCCTTAAGATGTTGAAATTAACATTATCTCACCATATATTACTGTGAATTGTGTGACGAACATTCTTGTTGTTGTTTAGTCGTTCAGTCATGTCCGACCCTACGTGACCCTATGGACCACAGTAAGCCAGGTATATCTCTTGGCCACAGCTCCTCTGAGCTCCATCAAGTTCATGTTCATTGATTCATCTATCCATCTCACCTCAATGGGTTTGTCTTCCTGAAAGGCTGTCTAAGAGATACCTCAAATCCAGCTGAACCCTACAATAGATAGTGAGAAATAGAGAACGCTGATACTTGGAATAAAAAAGAAGCAACCAAAAAGTTAAAAACAATAATACGTTGTGATGTATACCCATAAGGCCAAAAGTCCCAAGAAAAAAAAGAAGCGAGGGACGCAGCTTGGTCCGCAAATGCGCACCGTCGCAAAGCGAGGGGCCGCATTTGCGGAAGGTGGAGGCTTCCATGTCGGCTGCAATGAGCCGAAAGCTCATTGCAGTCCGCAAATTTGGTACCTCGCGAAGCGAGGGGCCGCATTTGTGGAGGTGGAGGCTCTACGGCGCCTCACAAGCGGTTACAAACACACACACAAGCTGCACTTTAACAAAATAGATCTAACACACAATCACTAATTACGGACTTACACAAAAAAATACAAACTGCTGGAAAAATTTACAGACTTAGCCTAAAAAACTACGAGACGCGGGACTTAGAAAAAAAAACATTACAAACTCGCAAAAATACGAGGCTACAGGACCCTAAAGCCGCAAAACACCACCAAGCACATATGCCTTTTCAAAAAAGCCATACGAGGTACAAAATACACTTTTACCAAAGACGCTAAATAATCCACACCCGCGTATCACAAATACATTCGCCAACATTTTACAACACTAACTTACACAATGCGGACGTACACAGCTACACTAACGGCTTTCCCTCGCGCGCGCAGCCTATTTACACTACACACTGCACACATTGCTGACACACCTCAGCTCCACAACACTGCAAACCTACATTGTATGCTGCAGGAACATCAAAACAGATTGTCAGCTCTTCAGCACAATGCTTCCTGCATATATTACTTCCAAATAGGTCAAGTATATTAATTTATTAATTTATTAATTATTTAATTACCATACAAAAAGACATATACCCAAAAAACACTATCGCAATAAACACAAAAGCCATTCACCGCGTGCCTCACAATGAGCGCCAACGCTGCTCATAGCACACAAAGCCTTGGCAATAAGTGCAAAAAGCAGATCACCGTCGACCAAACAATAACAGCAATAGCTTCTCTCAGAAAAAATATACAACAACCAACAGCCTTGCAATGAGCGCAAAAGGCCAAAGGCGCTCATTGCACAAGATGAGTGACGAAGGCACTCAGCGCGAGGCTCGCAATGAGCGCAGAAGGATCTCAGACCACAAAAAAAATGTATGTCTGTGCCAAACAGCATTACCTGCCCTACAAATTTATTGCCCCGTCATTTTTGACAGGCAAGTTGCTAGTATATATATATATATATATATATATATATATATATATATATTAGACACATTTATAGGCTGTAACATAGTGCAAGATGGCAGTAAGCCCTGTTTTTTTTTCAGGCTCTAAACTCCCCTTGATTCCCCATAATAAGTTAAAACACTTATGGGAAGTTAAAACACAAGGCATATGGGAAAGACAGGTATATCTCCCCTGCGTGTTACAGCCTATACGTGTGTATAGGTGTGTCTAGGTTTTCTGGAATTATCTTGCGTTCACTCTCTTCTTGAAGAGATCTCTTGATTTACCTATTCTGTTATCTTTACATCGCTCATTGTAGAATGTCTCCTTGTCTCTTCTTGCTATCATCTGGAATTCTGCATTTAGTTGAACAAATATTTCCTTATCTCCACTACCGTTTACTATCCATCTTTACTGGGCTACTTTTAAAGCCCCATCGGACATGATAAAGAAAAAGGACACTGACATGTCAGCTCCATGGAATTAACAAGGGATAGATGTATGCATCATTAAGTTCATGAAGCGCATTTATTCCTGGACACAACAACAGTAATCAACCAATAGAGAGTCCATGTATTGGTGTGCCCACTGCAGCCTATGCAGTTACAGACTGCAGAAATAATCAAAATAGCGTTAGGAGCAAAGGACAATCAAGACCAATAACCAAAGAATAGATTATATCTAGCAAATGATACCAATCTGAGTTGCAAATAGGAGAATCATCCAGGTTCAAGCCTAAATGTCAGATAGTTGGGAGTGAACACAAAACAATGTATGATTCATCATACTAATAACATTTGCCTTTTTTCTCTCTTTCAGCATCAAGGAGGTCTGGGTCCAGTGGTGAGTCAGAGGTGGGGGTATCAGCTCCATCAGAGCAGAAAGCAGAGGAGCAATCCCCGCCCAGTAGGAAACGGTGGAGGGGGAGGAGGAAAGAAGAAGACCCGAGGGCCCTCGTTTGGAGGAGGATGATATCATCTGGCTAGTGGGGTCACCAGCAGGACCACCAGCTACACCCCAGGGATTTGACCCCACTATCCCTCTCCTCCAGAGACTGAACATCTCACCAGGGCCCTCCTACCAAAGGCATTAGCTAGACTTGACCCCACCTCCTCCTGCCCTCAGCAGTGCGTCAGGCTGGCTGCCACCACCACCACCACCCTTATTTCCCAAGGCTCCAGCCATGCCCAGACCCTTCCCACTGGGACACCACCACCTCCCCACCAGGCCATGCCCCAGGGGCTTCCATCCCCAACATCAGTCCAGGCTGCACAGGCGGAGATGCTGGCCCTCATGTGGCAGCAGGGATCTAGGCCAGGAACTCTGCCAAATATGTGGAGGTCATGTGCAGCCTGACCATGTGCAATAGACAGAATCCTACCAGGCCGAGCTGCTCAGGATGGGGGTGACCACAGCACATTCCAGCAAGTGAGAGCAAAAGCCATGCAATGCACTCTGGTCCCCAGCCCCGCACCCCGGGGACATGCTCCTCCACCCCGGGGGCATCCCATGTCCACCCTCAGCCAGGCCCCTCTTCTCCTCCTGCTATGTGTCCACCGTTGCCACTGCTGGTGCTGCTGCTTACCGGGAGGATGCTTTCCTCTGTCCCTCCCCACAATCACCACCAGGGAGATGGCAGCCTGCCATGGGGTAATGGGGCCCTGTAGCTAGGCAGAAGTGGACCTAGGGGCTGCGCAGATGTTTGTGCCTTTTCAACAGCACTCCTCAGTGACAATCTATTTGTCCTGGCTACAGAGTCTTGGATCTTGGCCAATGTGATGGTGACATTTTATACGCAGATCCTCCTCTTCTCTGTGGATGGTCACTGAGGAATGCTGTTGAGGACAGTAGCTTCAGTCTATATCATTATTAAGGTCTTATTGTGTAGATGTTTTCTCTTTATTTTTTGTTTTAGGTACTATTCAGGTCTATGAAAGCATTTTCTGCATCTGTAAGCACCGTGAAGGAAATGTATGAAGTTTTTAAGTTTTCACAGTGCCTCTCAGGTAGACATTGCTTAAATGAAAGCCACCACCCCTATCCCTTAATATGTAGCTGCCACAATTCTAAAGCTCTCATATAGCCAGATATCTAAGACGTGATTGTTGTTAGCTCAAATATAGACTAATACCGCTATGGCGGTGGACTTGCAAACTCTCAAAATGGAATGTTAATGACAGCGAGCATTAATATTTGCACTAGTAAAGCATGTGATCCTGACATCAATATCAATCTGTGAACAGATCCTTGGGTCTGATGTAAGTAACAGTGAATCTGGCTGCTGACCTTTGTGTCCTCTCCGTATTAATGAGTATTTTCCCCTATTGCTGATATCATGGTTATCCTTTAACATGTGCCAACAGCTGTATAGCTTATGGAAGTGATATCAATTTTGATGAACAATATCATACTGAGAAGGTGATAGTACACCTTCACCACTGGCGCTGGTCACAGCTAAGCATTTATTGTGAGATGACATATCATTACAAGGGATGTCGCGAACATCAAATTTTCGGTTCACGAACCACGGACATTTGCGAACCGCCATAGACTTCAATGGGCAGGCAAATTTCAAAACCCACAGGGACTCTTTCTGGCCACAATAGTGATGGGAAAGTTGTTTCAAGGGGACTAACACCTGGACTGTGGCATGCCGGAGGGAGATCCATGGCAAAACTCACACGGAAAATTACATAGTTGATGCAGAGTCTGGTTTTAAGCCATAAAGGGCATAAATCACCTAACATTCCTAAATTGTTTGGAATAACATGCTTTAAAACATCAGGTATGATGTTGTATCGATCAGGTAGTGTAAGGGTTACACCCGCTTCACAGTAACAGACCAATCTCCCTGTTTAATGCACTGCAAACAACCGCAAACAGTCCCTTTGCACAACCGCAAGCTACCCATTTGCACAAGGTTGGATACCAAGCTAGCAATGTCCCGTTCCTTGTCCTCACTGATGTCATTGAAGGTCTCTTCCTCCACCCAGCCACCAAGGGTCCCTGAAAGGTGACAACAAGCCCCCTGGGACACCTGCTATGTTTGGTCTTCCACCTCCTCAAAGCCACCTTCCTCCTCTGACTCCTCTTCTTCAGACTCCCAGAGTGGAAGATTATACACAGGTCAGAGTCTGGGGGCTTCCACTGCCCAGCATGGAAGATTATACACAGGTCAGAATCTGGGGTCTTCCACTGCCCAGCATGGAAGATTATACACAGGTCATAGTCTGGGGGCTTCCACTGCCCAGCATGGAATATTATACACAGGTCAGAGTCTGGGGGCTTCCACTGCCCAGCATGGAAGATTATACACAGGTCAGAGTCTGGGGGCTTCCACTGCCCAGCATGGAAGATTATACACAGGTCAGAATCTGGGGGCTTCCACTGCCCAGCATGGAAGATTATACACAGGTCATAGTCTGGGGGCTTCCACTGCCCAGCATGGAATATTATACACAGGTCAGAGTCTGGGGGCTTCCACTGCCCAGCATGGAAGATTATACACAGGTCTGAGTCTGGAGGCTTCCACTGCCCAGCATAGAATATTATACACAGGTCAGAGTCTGGGGGCTTCCACTGCCCAGCATGGAATATTATACACAGGTCAGTGTCTGGGGGCTTCCACTGCCCAGCATGGAAGATTATACACAGGTTATATATCGGTTTAATCCCTGTTACATCCACTATTAGGGGACGTGTATATGGCATGGATTTTTGGAACAGGGAGATGGAAAAAGATGCTTGGTCGGACCTCCTACTTCGAATTTGGGGCACTGCACGTGCAATGTAATGTGCCACCAGATAGGAGTGGTGTATTAAGTTGTACTACTCATTCCTATCAGTTTAATACCTGTTACGTCACCTATCAGGGGACATGTATATGGCATGGATTTTTGGAACAGGGAGATGGAAAAAGATGCTTGGTCGGACCTCCCACTTCGAATTTGGGGCACTACGCGTGCAATCTAAGGTGCCACCAGATAAGAGTGGTGTATTAAGTTGTACTATTTATTCCTATCAGTTTAATACCTGTTCCGTCACCGATCTTTCCTCCCAATAGCACATTCTATATGTCATCAACCGGCCTGGGTGTATTTAGAGAACAACAGTTTAAGGCCCTTAACCTGGGACAAGGTGGCTTGGCTATCAGAATTGCCTCAGAGCCTTAAAAACTCGCCAAACCCCCTAATCAGACACACACTATCATACTGGAAATGGGCCAAGAAACACACAGGTTTGTTCCCTGGATCCACCCAAATGACCCCAATTCTTGACCACCCTCAGGCCTCGAAACACAAGAGCACAACATCACAACACTGGTGGAGGTCAGGGAAACTAGATAGACTGGGAGACTGGTTAGTAAAGGGCCAGATGTTCACCTATGATGAACTGAGGGACAAGCATGAGCTACCGCTGTCAGAACATTACAATTACTGTAGCCTGAGGCATTTCACACACTCCCTGACCCCGAAACAGGGGACACCATTCTTAAATTGGTTCTCCAAAATTTGTAAAGGTTAACCTCTATCAAGGGGGGTCATTGGGTCGCTTTACAAATATAAAACATTTGTTACTGGTTGAAGCGACACTGGGGTAAGGACCGGAGTGGGGGAGCCCTGGAGACCCTTCAGAAGCAACCGGCGGCAAAATCATCCCATGAAAGGAGAGGTCGCTCACTGAAGCCTGCCCTAGAGTAACCCAAGGGTGATTGCCCAGGTTAGATATTGTAAATAATAAGCTAATACTGCTGGAGGGATGATAGCTAATAGGACTTTGGTGTTCCCTGCAGATATACTCTTTACTATTGTCTGTTTTACCATGTTTTAGATATCTCTTACATTGCAATCACAGTAAAAAATAAGAAAAATGATTAACCTAAGAAGTAAAAATAAGAAGGAATAGCCAGCTAACTTTCACAAAATGTCTTTGTTGTAAATATGTATTTTTGCACAACTGTTATGCAAGACTGTTCAAAAATGCTTTATTTTTCATTACATGCTGTACGCCTTCTGACAATAAAAGAATTTAAATCCAAAAATTAGATACTGTTGCAGCGACCAGAAAAAATGATGTTAGTTTGTGGACCATTATTAGCTCAAGGCAGCTCATCTATCAGGCCTTTTTTAATCGAATGTATCGCCCACTGTCAGTCCCTTCAGGATCCATCCCTCATTCATCTTAATAAAGTTGAGGTAATATAGACTTTTTTGACCTAGGCGACTTCTCTTATCAGTGACAAAACCTCCTGCTGCACTGAAGGTCCTTTCTGACAGGACACTTGAAGCGGGGCAGGACAGAAGTTCTATGGCAGATTGGGATAGCTCAGGCCACAGGGCAAGCGTGCACACCCAGTAGTTATGGCAAGGTAGTCTGTTACCTGACGTTCGAGTCGTTCTCTGGGGGTGGACCCCGAAGGGCTGTGGCAATGCATAGGACTTAAAAAGCTCTGCATGTCCTCCATCAACAACACGTCTGTAAAGCATCCTCTACTTGCCGGCGTGGTCGTGGGAGGAGGAGGATTATGTTCACCTCTTCCGCTGTTAGATTGCCTTTGTGCTGTGACATCACCCTTAAACGCTGTGTAAAGCATACTTTTTCATTTATTTTGGTAGTGCTGCATCCTTTCCGACTTGTGGTAATTCGGTAACATTTCAGTTACTTTCTGCTTATACCGGGGGTCTAGTAGCGTGGACACCCAGTACAGGTCGTTCTCCTTCATCTTTTTTATACGAGGGTCCCTCAACAGGTACAACAGCATGAAAGACCCCACTTGCACAAGGTTGGATGCAGAGCTAGTCATGTCCTGTTCCTCGTCCTCGGTGATCTCACTGAAGGTATGTTCTTCCCCCCAGCCACGTACTACACAACGGGTACCAGATAGGTGACAACGTACACCCTGGGATGCCTGTTGTGGTTGGTCTTCCTCCTCCTCCTCAAAGCCACATTCCTCTTCTGACTCCTCTTCCTCACAATCCTCTTCCAGCGTTGATGCAGGTCCAGTCAGCGATGCTAATAAGGCTGTTTCTGGTGGTGATGGTGACCACAACTCTTCCTCTTCCTCTTCACGCTCATCTACGGCCTGTTACAGCACTCTTCGCAGGGCACGCTCCAGGAAGAAAACAAATGGTATGATGTCGCTGATGGTGCCCTCGGTGCGACTGACCAGGTTTGTCACCTCCTCAAAAGGACGCTTAAGCCTAGAGGCATTGCGCATGAGAGTCCAGTAACGTGGCAAAAAAATTCCCAGCTCCGCAGAGGCTGTCCTAGCACCATGGTCATACAAATACTTGTTAAAGGCCTTTTCTTGTTGGAGCAGGCGGTCGAACATTAGTAGTGTTGAATTCCCACGTGTCGGGCTGTCTAAAATCAAGTGCCTCGCTGGCATGTTGTTTCGCCGCTGGATATCTGTAAAGTGTGCCATGGCCGTGTAGGAATGACTGAAATGGGCACACACCTTCCTGGCCTGCTTCAGGACGTCTTGTAAGTCTGGGTGCATATGCACAAAGCGTTGTACAATCAGATTACACACATGTGCCATGCACGGCACATGTGTCAACTTGCCAAAATTCAATGCCGCCAACAAATTTCTTCCATTGTCACAAACCACTTTGCCGATCTCCAGTTGGTGCGGAGTCAGCCACTGATCCACCTGTGCGTTCAGGGCGGACAGGAGTGCTGGTCCAGTGTGACTCTCTGCTTTTAGACTCAAGGAGGTTATGGAAGAGGATGGAGTAGGAGGAATAGGAGGAGTAGAGGAGGTGGCAGCAGGCCTGCCTGCAAGTCGTGGCGGTGTCACCAACTCTTCTGCAGAGCCACGTATTCCATGCTTGGCAGCCGTCACCAGGTTTACCCAATGCGCAGTGTAGGTGATATACCTTACCTGACCATGCTTTGCAGACCAGGTATCAGTGGTCAGATGGACCCTTGCCCCAACACTGTGTGCCAGAGATGCCATTACTTCCTTTTGCACAATCGAGTACAGGTTGGTGATTGTCTTTTGTGCAAAACATTTTTTGCAGGGTACCTTCCACTGCAGTGTCCCAATAGCTACATATTTTTTGAACGCCTCAGACTCCACCAGCTTGTATGGTAAAAGCTGGTGGGCTAAGAGATCAGACAAGCCAGCTGTCAGTTGCCGGGCAAGGGGGTGACTTTGTGACATTAGCTTCTTACGCTCAAACATGTCCTTGACAGACACCTGACTGTGGGCAGATGAGCAGGGACTGCTCAGGGCGAGACACTGAGTGGCGGATGGTTGAGAGGGGGCAAGCAGGGCAGCAGTGGTTGACGTGGCTGAAGATTCTGGACCAGGAGGAGGATGGCGGCTTTGACTTTGTGTGCTGCTTGTACTGATGTGTTGATCCCATAGGCGTTTGTGATGTGACATCATGTGCCTTCGCAAAGAAGTTGTACCTAGGTGGGTGTTGGACTTCCTACGACTCCGTTTCTTTTCGCACAGGTTGCAAATGGCATCAGCGTTGTCACAGGCAGACCCACGAAAAAATTGCCACACTGCTTTGCTCTGCAATGACGGCATTCTGGTGGTGGCAAAAGCATGCGTTGACTGGCGTACTGTCTGGCTGACCCAGGGTGCTGATGCATGCTGTCTGACTGTGCCACTAGCTACTTTCGACAACCTCCCGCTGCTTCCAACTCGTCTCCTGCTCCTCTCTGTCTCCCCATCTTTCCTCCTGTTCTTCTTCTCTTATAGCGGGCACCCACGTGACATCCACGGACGCATCGTCATCATCAACCGCTTTACTTCTATCTGACAACTCAACAAAGGAAGCAGCACCGGGTACAACATCATCATCATCATCATCAGACCGTATGTCCATGTGTGTAATGCTGCCTGACTGGGACATATCCCTGTTATCTACATCCTCTGGCACTAATGTTTGTGCATCACTCATTTCTTACAACGGATGTGTAAATAACTCTGCTGACGGATCAAGTGAAGCGTCTGTGGTGCTAGTGTTGGTGGTGGCGGCAGGCGAGCGAGTGGTAAATGGAGAGGTGCCCGAAGCTAAGCTGGAGGAGGATGGTGCGTCTAGGTTCCTAGCGGAAGCTGTACGATTGGGTGTCCTGTGTTAGCCAGTAAACCATGTCCTCAGAACTGTACAAGTTCAGGGTATGTTGCCTCTGAAAACTGGGTATTATTCTAGGGCCAAAGGGAATCACATAACCACAACCACGACGGCCCCTGCAGGGTGGCCTGCCTCTGCCTGTTATTTTTTTTAAGATTAGTGGTACTATGCGTGCAAGCTACTGTCACAACAGATATGAGTGTCACTATGCACTGGCAAAAGTTGGCAGACTAGATGCAATAGGCCTCACACACACGCCTGTAGGCAGGCAACTGATATTCAATCGATTACAGTAAAAAAAGGGTTGTTTTATTTCAATGCACACTATGTTTGCACAAGATATGAGTATCACTGTGCACTGGCAAGAGTTAAAATAGTAGATGCAATAGGCCTTACACACACACGCCTGTATGCAGGCAACTGATATTCAAGCGATTACAGTAAAAAAAGGGTTCTTTTATTTCACTGTACACTACGGTTGCACTAGATATGAGTGTCACTGTGCACTGGCAAAATTTGGCAAACTAGATGCAATAGGCATCACACACACACCTGTAGCCAGGCAACTGATATTCAATCGATTACAGTAAAAAAAGGGTTGTTTTATTTCACTGTACACTAACTTTGCAAAAGATATGAGTATCACTTTGCACTAGTAAACGTTGTCAGACTAGATGCAATAGGCCTCAAACACACCTATATAGGCAGGAAACTGATATTCCATCGATTACAGTAAAAAAAGGGTTCTTTTATTTAACTGTACGCTACGGTTGCACTAGAGATGAGTGTCACTGTGCACTAGCTAAAGTTGGCAGACTAGATGCAATAGGCCCAACACACACGCCTGTAGCCAGGCAACTGATATTCAATCGATTACAGTAAAAAAAGGGTTGTTTTATTTCACTGCACACTACGTTTGCAACAGATATGAGTGTCACTGTGCACTGGCAAAATTTGGCAGACTAGATGCAATAGGCCTCACACACACGCCTGTAGGCAGGCAACTGATATTCAATCGATTACAGTAAAAAAAGGTTTCTTTTATTTCACTGTACACTACGGTTGCACTAGATATGAGTATCACTATGCACTGGCAAAATTTGGCAGACTAGATGCAATAGGCCTCACACACGCCTGTAGGCAGATAACTGATATTCAATCGATTACAGTAAAAAAAGGGTTGTTTTATTTCACTGCACACTACGGTTGCACTAGATATGAGTGTCACTGTGCAGTGGCAAAAGTTGGCAGACTAGATGCAATAGGCCTTACACACAAGCATGTAGGCAGGCAGCTGATATTCAATCGATTACAGTCAAAAAAGGGTTCTTTTATGTCACTGTACACTTCGGTTGCACGAGAGATAAGTGTCACTGTGCACTGGCAAAGTTGGAAGACTAGATGCAATAGGCCATACACACACGCCTGTAGGCAGGCAACTGATATTCAATCGATTACAGTAAAAAAAGTGTTCTTTTATTTCACTGTACACTACGGTTGCACTAGATATGAGTGTCACTGTGCACTGGCAAAAGTTGGCAGACTAGATGCAATAGGCCTCACACACACGCCTGTAGGCAGGCAACTGATATTCAATCGATTACAGTCAAAAAAGGGTTCTTTTATGTCACTGTACACTTTGGTTGCACCAGAGATGAGTGTCACTGTGCACTGGCAAAAGTTGGCAGACTAGATGCAACAGGCCATACACACACGCCTTTAGGCAGGCAACTGATATTCAATCGATTACAGTAAAAAAAGGGTTCTTTTATGTCACTGTACACTTTGGTTGCACCAGAGATGAGTGTCACTGTGCACTGGCAAAATTTGGCAGACTAGATGCAATAGGCCTCACACACACGCCTGTAGCCAGGCAACTGATATTCAATCGATTACAGTAAAACAAAGGGTTGTTTTATTTCACTGCACACTACATTTGCTCCAGATATGAGTGTCACTGTGCACTGGCAAAAGTTGGCAGACTAGATGCAATAGGCCCAACACACACGCCTGTAGCCAGGCAACTGATATTCAATCGATTACAGTAAAAAAAGGGTTGTTTTATTTCACTGCACACTACATTTGCTCCAGATATGAGTGTCACTGTGTACTGGCAAAAGTTGGCAGACTAGATACAATAGGCCTCACACACACGCCTGTAGGCAGGCAACTGATATTCAATCGATTACAGTCAAAAAAGGGTTCTTTTATGTCACTGTACACTTTGGTTGCACCAGAGATGAGTGTCACTGGGCACTGGCAAAAGTTGGCAGACTAGATGCAATAGGCCATACACACACGCCTGTAGCCAGGCAACTGATATTCAATCGATTACAGTAAAAAAAGGGTTGTTTTATTTCACTGCACACTACGGTTGCACTAGATATGAGTGTCACTGTGCACTGGCAAAAGTTGGCAGACTAGATGCAATAGGCCTCACACACGCCTGTAGGCAGACAACTGATATTCAATCGATTACAGTAAAAAAAGGGTTGTTTTCTTTCACTGCACACTACGGTTGCACTAGATATGAGTGTCACTGTGCACTGGCAAAAGTTGGCAGACTAGATGCAATAGGCCTCACACACACACCTGTAGGCAGGCAACTGATATTCAATCGATTACAGTGAAAAAAGGGTTGTTTTATTTCACTGCACACTACGGTTGCACCAGATATGAGTGTCACTGTGCACTGGCAAAAGTTGGCAGACTAGATGCAATAGGCCTCACACACACGCCTGTAGGCAGGTAACTGATATTAAATCGATTACAGTAAAAAAAAGGGTTGTTTTATTTCACTGTACACTACGGTTGCACTAGATATGAGTGTTACTGTGCACTGGCAAAAGTTAAAAGAGTAGATGCAATAGGCCTCACACACACGCCTGTATGCAGGCAACTGATATTCAATCGATTACAGTAAAAAAAGGGTTCTTTTATTTCACTGTACACTACGGATGCACTAGATATGAGTGTCACTGTGCACTGGCAAAATTTGGCAGACTAGATGCAATAGGCCTCACACACACGCCTGTAGCCAGGCAACAGATATTCAATCAATTACAGTAAAAAATGGGTTGTTTTATTTCACTGCACACTACGTTTGCAAAAGATATGAGTGTCACTGTGCACTAGTAAACGTTGTCAGACTAGATGCAATAGGCCTCACACACACGCCTATAGGCAGGCAACTGATATTTAATCGATTACAGTAAAAAAAGTGTTCTTTTATTTCACTGTACACTACGGTTGCACTAGATATGAGTGTCACTGTGCAATGGCAAAAGTTGGCAGACTAGATGCAATAGGCCTCACACACACGCCTGTAGGCAGGCAACTGATATTCAATCGATTACAGTCAAAAAAGGGTTCTTTTATGTCACTGTACACTTTGGTTGCACCAGAGATGAGTGTCACTGTGCACTGGCAAAAGTTGGCAGACTAGATGCAACAGGCCATACACAAACGTCTTTAGGCAGGCAACTGATATTCAATCGATTACAGTAAAAAAAGGGTTCTTTTATGTCACTGTACACTTTGGTTGCACCAGAGATGAGTGTCACTGTGCACTGGCAAAATTTGGCAGACTAGATGCAATAGGCCTCACACACACGCCTGTAGCCAGGCAACTGATATTCAATCAATTACAGTAAAAAGAGTGTTGTTTTATTTCACTGCACAGTTCGTTTGAAAAAGATATGAGTGTCACTGTGCACTAGTAAACGTTGTCAGACTAGATGCAATAGGCCTCACACACACGCCTATAGGCAGGCAACTGATATTTAATCGATTATAGTAAAAAAAGTGTTCTTTTATTTCACTGTACACTACGGTTGCACTAGATATGAGTGTCACTGTGCAATGGCAAAAGTTGGCAGACTAGATGTAATAGGCCTCACACACACACCTGTAGGCAGGCAACTGATATTCAATCGATTACAGTCAAAAAAGGGTTCTTTTATGTCACTGTACACTTTGGTTGCACCAGAGATGAGTGTCACTGTGCACTGGCAAAAGTTGGCAGACTAGATGCAACAGGCCATACACAAACGTCTTTAGGCAGGCAACTGATATTCAATCGATTACAGTAAAACAAAGGGTTGTTTTATTTCACTGCACACTACATTTGCTCCAGATATGAGTGTCACTGTGCACTGGCAAAAGTTGGCAGACTAGATGCAATAGGCCTCACACACACGCCTGTAGCCAGGCAACTGATATTCAATCGATTACAGTAAAACAAAGGGTTGTTTTATTTCACTGCACACTACATTTGCTCCAGATATGAGTGTCACTGTGCACTGGCAAAAGTTGGCAGACTAGATGCAATAGGCCCAACACACACGACTGTAGCCAGGCAACTGATATTCAATCGATTACAGTAAAAAAAGGGTTGTTTTATTTCACTGCACACTACATTTGCTCCAGATATGAGTGTCACTGTGTACTGGCAAAAGTTGGCAGACTAGATACAATAGGCCTCACACACACGCCTGTAGGCAGGCAACTGATATTCAATCGATTACAGTCAAAAAAGGGTTCTTTTATGTCACTGTACACTTTGGTTGCACCAGAGATGAGTGTCACTGGGCACTGGCAAAAGTTGGCAAACTAGATGCAATAGGCCATACACACACGCCTGTAGCCAGGCAACTGATATCCAATCGATTACAGTAAAAAAAGGGTTGTTTTATTTCACTGCACACTACGGTTGCACTAGATATGAGTGTCACTGTGCACTGGAAAAAGTTGGCAGACTAGATGCAATAGGCCTCACACACGCCTGTAGGCAGACAACTGATATACAATCGATTACAGTAAAAAAAGGGTTGTTTTCTTTCACTGCACACTACGGTTGCACTAGATATGAGTGTCACTGTGCACTGGCAAAAGTTGGCAGACTAGATGCATTAGGCCTCACACACACACCTGTAGGCAGGTAACTGATATTAAATCGATTACAGTAAAAAAAAGGGTTGTTTTATTTCACTGTACACTACGGTTGCACTAGATATGAGTGTCACTGTGCACTGGCAAAAGTTAAAAGAGTAGATGCAATAGGCCTCACACACACGCCTGTATGCAGGCAACTGATATTCAATCGATTACAGTAAAAAAAGGGTTATTTTATTTCACTGTACACTACGGATGCACTAGATATGAGTGTCACTGTGCACTGGCAAAATTTGGCAGACTAGATGCAATAGGCCTCACACACACGCCTGTAGCCAGGCAACAGATATTCAATCAATTACAGTAAAAAATGGGTTGTTTTATTTCACTGCACACTACGTTTGCAAAAGATATGAGTGTCACTGTGCACTAGTAAACGTTGTCAGACTAGATGCAATAGGCCTCACACACACGCCTATAGGCAGGCAACTGATATTTAATCGATTACAGTAAAAAAAGTGTTCTTTTATTTCACTGTACACTACGGTTGCACTAGATATGAGTGTCACTGTGCAATGGCAAAAGTTGGCAGACTAGATGCAATAGGCCTCACACACACGCCTGTAGGCAGGCAACTGATATTCAATCGATTACAGTCAAAAAAGGGTTCTTTTATGTCACTGTACACTTTGGTTGCACCAGAGATGAGTGTCACTGTGCACTGGCAAAAGTTGGCAGACTAGATGCAACAGGCCATACACACACGCCTTTAGGCAGGCAACTGATATTCAATCGATTACAGTCAAAAAAGGGTTCTTTTATGTCACTGTACACTTTGGTTGCACCAGAGATGAGTGTCACTGTGCACTGGCAAAATTTGGCAGACTAGATGCAATAGGCCTCACACACACGCCTGTAGCCAGGCAACTGATATTCAATCAATTACAGTAAAAAGAGTGTTGTTTTATTTCACTGCACAGTTCGTTTGAAAAAGATATGAGTGTCACTGTGCACTAGTAAACGTTGTCAGACTAGATGCAATAGGCCTCACACACACGCCTATAGGCAGGCAACTGATATTCAATCGATTACAGTAAAAAAAGTGTTCTTTTATTTCACTGTACACTACGGTTGCACTAGATATGAGTGTCACTGTGCAATGGCAAAAGTTGGCAGACTAGATGCAATAGGCCTCACACACACGCCTGTAGGCAGGCAACTGATATTCAATCGATTACAGTCAAAAAAGGGTTCTTTTATGTCACTGTACACTTTGGTTGCACCAGAGATGAGTGTCACTGTGCACTGGCAAAAGTTGGCAGACTAGATGCAATAGGCCATACACACACGCCTGTAGGCAGGCAACTGATATTCAATCGATTACAGTAAAACAAAGGGTTGTTTTATTTCACTGCACACTACATTTGCTCCAGATATGAGTGTCACTGTGCACTGGCAAAAGTTGGCAGACTAGATGCAATAGGCCCAACACACACGCCTGTAGCCAGGCAACTGATATTCAATCGATTACAGTAAAAAAAGGGTTGTTTTATTTCACTGCACACTACATTTGCTCCAGATATGAGTGTCACTGTGCACTGGCAAAAGTTGGCAGACTAGATGCAATAGGCCTCACACACACGCCTGTAGGCAGGCAACTGATATTCAATCGATTACAGTCAAAAAAGGGTTCTTTTATGTCACTGTACACTTTGGTTGCACCAGAGATGAGTGTCACTGGGCACTAGCAAAAGTTGGCAAACTAGATGCAATAGGCCATACACACACGCCTGTAGCCAGGCAACTGATATTCAATCGATTACAGTAAAAAAAGGGTTGTTTTATTTCACTGCACACTACGGTTGCACTAGATATGAGTGTCACTGTGCACTGGCAAAAGTTGGCAGACTAGATGCAATAGGCCTCACACACGCCTGTAGGCAGACAACTGATATACAATCGATTACAGTAAAAAAAGGGTTGTTTTCTTTCACTGCACACTACGGTTGCACTAGATATGAGTGTCACTGTGCACTGGCAAAAGTTGGCAGACTAGATGCAATAAGCCTCACACACACGCCTGTAGGCAGGCAACTGATATTCAATCGATTACAGTAAAAAAAGGGTTCTTTTATGTCACTGTACACTTTGGTTGCACCAGAGATGAGTGTCACTGTGCACTGGCAAAAGTTGGCAGACTAGATGCAACAGGCCATACACAAACGTCTTTAGGCAGGCAACTGATATTCAATCGATTACAGTAAAACAAAGGGTTGTTTTATTTCACTGCACACTACATTTGCTCCAGATATGAGTGTCACTGTGCACTGGCAAAAGTTGGCAGACTAGATGCAATAGGCCCAACACACACGCCTGTAGCCAGGCAACTGATATGCAATCGATTACAGTAAAAAAAGGGTTGTTTTATTTCACTGCACACTACATTTGCTCCAGATATGAGTGTCACTGTGTACTGGCAAAAGTTGGCAGACTAGATGCAATAGGCCTCACACACACGCCTGTAGGCAGGCAACTGATATTCAATCGATTATAGTCAAAAAAGGGTTCTTTTATGTCACTGTACACTTTGGTTGCACCAGAGATGAGTGTCACTGGGCACTGGCAAAAGTTGGCAAACTAGATGCAATAGGCCATACACACACGCCTGTAGCCAGGCAACTGATATTCAATCGATTACAGTAAAAAAAGGGTTGTTTTATTTCACTGCACACTACGGTTGCACTAGATATGAGTGTCACTGTGCACTGGCAAAAGTTGGCAGACTAGATGCAATAGGCCTCACACACGCCTGTAGGCAGACAACTGATATACAATCGATTACAGTAAAAAAAGGGTTGTTTTCTTTCACTGCACACTACGGTTGCACTAGATATGAGTGTCACTGTGCACTGGCAAAAGTTGGCAGACTAGATGCAATAAGCCTCACACACACGCCTGTAGGCAGGCAACTGATATTCAATCGATTACAGTAAAAAAAGGGTTCTTTTATGTCACTGTATACTTTGGTTGCACCAGAGATGAGTGTCACTGTGCACTGGCAAAAGTTGGCAGACTAGATGCAACAGGCCATACACACACGCCTTTAGGCAGGCAACTGATATTCAATCGATTACAGTAAAAAAAGGGTTCTTTTATGTCACTTTACACTTTGGTTGCACCAGAGATGAGTGTCATTGTGCACTGGCAACATTTGGCAGACTAGATGCAATAGGCCTCACACACACGCCTGTAGCCAGGCAACTAATATTCAATCAATTACAGTCAAAAGAGTGTTTTTTTTTTCACTGCACACTACGGTTGCACCAGATATGAGTGTCACTGTGCACTGGCAAAAGTTGGCAGACTAGATGCAATAGGCCTCACACACACGCCTGTAGGCAGCCAACTGATATTCAATCGATTACAGTAAAACATAGGGTTGTTTTATTTCACTGCACACTACGGTTGCACTAGATATGAGTGTCACTGTGCACTGGCAAAATTTGGCAGACTAGATGCAATAGGCCTCACACACACGCCTGTAGCCAGGCAACTAATATTCAATCAATTACAGTAAAAAGAGTGTTCTTTTATTTCACTGTACACTACGGTTGCACTAGATATGAGTGTCACTGTGCACTAGTAAACGTTGTCAGACTAGATGCAATAGGCCTCACACACACGCCTGTAGGCAGGCAACTGATATTCAATCGATTACAGTCAAAAAAGGGTTCTTTTATGTCACTGTACACTTCGGTTGCACCAGAGATGAGTGTCACTGTGCACTGGCAAAAGTTGGCAGACTAGATGCAAAAGGCCATACACACACGCCTGTAGGCAGGCAACTGATATTCAATCGATTACAGTAAAAAAAGTGTTCTTTTATTTCGCTGTACACTACGGTTGCACTAGATATGAGTGTCACTGTGCAATGGCAAAAGTTGGCAGACTAGATGCAATAGGCCTCACACACGCCTGTAGGCAGACAACTGATATACAATCGATTACAGTAAAAAAAGGGTTGTTTTCTTTCACTGCACACTACGGTTGCACTAGATATGAGTGTCACTGTGCACTGGCAAAAGTTGGCAGACTAGATGCAATAGGCCTCACACACACACCTGTAGGCAGGCAACTGATATTCAATCGATTACAGTGAAAAAAGGGTTGTTTTATTTCACTGCACACTACGGTTGCACCAGATATGAGTGTCACTGTGCACTGGCAAAAGTTGGCAGACTAGATGCAATAGGCCTCACACACACGCCTGTAGGCAGGTAACTGATATTAAATCGATTACAGTAAAAAAAAGGGTTGTTTTATTTCACTGTACACTACGGTTGCACTAGATATGAGTGTCACTGTGCACTGGCAAAAGTTAAAAGAGTAGATGCAATAGGCCTCACACACACGCCTGTATGCAGGCAACTGATATTCAATCGATTACAGTAAAAAAAGGGTTCTTTTATTTCACTGTACACTACGGATGCACTAGATATGAGTGTCACTGTGCACTGGCAAAATTTGGCAGACTAGATGCAATAGGCCTCACACACACGCCTGTAGCCAGGCAACAGATATTCAATCAATTACAGTAAAAAATGGGTTGTTTTATTTCACTGCACACTACGTTTGCAAAAGATATGAGTGTCACTGTGCACTAGTAAACGTTGTCAGACTAGATGCAATAGGCCTCACACACACGCCTATAGGCAGGCAACTGATATTTAATCGATTACAGTAAAAAAAGTGTTCTTTTATTTCACTGTACACTACGGTTGCACTAGATATGAGTGTCACTGTGCAATGGCAAAAGTTGGCAGACTAGATGCAATAGGCCTCACACACACGCCTGTAGGCAGGCAACTGATATTCAATCGATTACAGTCAAAAAAGGGTTCTTTTATGTCACTGTACACTTTGGTTGCACCAGAGATGAGTGTCACTGTGCACTGGCAAAAGTTGGCAGACTAGATGCAAAAGGCCATACACACACGCCTGTAGGCAGGCAACTGATATTCAATCGATTACAGTCAAAAAAGGGTTCTTTTATGTCACTGTACACTTTGGTTGCACCAGAGATGAGTGTCACTGTGCACTGGCAAAATTTGGCAGACTAGATGCAATAGGCCTCACACACACGCCTGTAGCCAGGCAACTGATATTCAATCAATTACAGTAAAAAGAGTGTTGTTTTATTTCACTGCACAGTACGTTTGCAAAAGATATGAGTGTCACTGTGCACTAGTAAACGTTGTCAGACTAGATGCAATAGGCCTCACACACACGCCTATAGGCAGGCAACTGATATTCAATCGATTACAGTAAAAAAAGTGTTCTTTTATTTCACTGTACACTACGGTTGCACTAGATATGAGTGTCACTGTGCAATGGCAAAAGTTGGCAGACTAGATGCAATAGGCCTCACACACACACCTGTAGGCAGGCAACTGATATTCAATCGATTACAGTCAAAAAAGGGTTCTTTTATGTCACTGTACACTTTGGTTGCACCAGAGATGAGTGTCACTGTGCACTGGCAAAAGTTGGCAGACTAGATGCAACAGGCCATACACAAACGTCTTTAGGCAGGCAACTGATATTCAATCGATTACAGTAAAACAAAGGGTTGTTTTATTTCACTGCACACTACATTTGCTCCAGATATGAGTGTCACTGTGCACTGGCAAAAGTTGGCAGACTAGATGCAATAGGCCCAACACACACGCCTGTAGCCAGGCAACTGATATTCAATCGATTACAGTAAAAAAAGGGTTGTTTTATTTCACTGCACACTACATTTGCTCCAGATATGAGTGTCACTGTGCACTGGCAAAAGTTGGCAGACTAGATGCAATAGGCCTCACACACACGCCTGTAGGCAGGCAACTGATATTCAATCGATTACAGTCAAAAAAGGGTTCTTTTATGTCACTGTACACTTTGGTTGCACCAGAGATGAGTGTCACTGTGCACTGGCAAAAGTTGGCAGACTAGATGCAATAGGGCTTACACACACGCCTGTAGCCAGGCAACTGATATTCAATCGATTACAGTAAAAAAAGGGTTGTTTTATTTCACTGCACACTACGGTTGCACTAGATA